>RJWM01011009.1:0-10201 GCA_004363535.1 Dasyprocta punctata
CAAACTTTTCAGAAGAAAAAAAGAGAAGTATCCAAAAACACCAGAAGAAAATGAAAAAAAATGTTTTTCAAATCCTGAGAATAATGGTTTTGACACTGTTTTTGAATTAACTAGCATTTGTATTATACAGACAATGTTCAAAGTACATTAGGGAGTACTTCGTTTGTTCTTCACAGTTACCTCATACACAAATCTGAATTTATATCCATATGTTATAGGTTTGAAATATGAAGCACAGAATGTTAGTACTTTCTGCATGATCACGAAGTGGGTAAGAAATAAAAATGAGATTCCAAAACTCATAGGAGTGTTTCAGAATTTGTACTTTTAATGCTTTTATAGTTTATGTCTGGATTTCCCCGCAAAGCCTCACTCATAGGTGGGACTTTTGGGAGGAGATGGGATCACAAGTGTGTGATGCTCATATCTGGATGAACCCACTGGTGAGTTTATAGCTAAATGTGAGATTGGGAGGTAAAACCCGGTAGGAGGAGGAGAGTGAGTGGGTGTGGCCAGGAATGGTCTATGTCCTTCCTTCCGCCCTCGAGCCCTCGCTCTGCTCCCTGACTGCTGTGCTTGAGCTGCTTCTCCCTGTCATGCTACCCTGCCTTGGAGCCAGATGACTATGGATTGAACCCTCTAAAGCTGTGAGCCAAAATAAACCTTTCCTCCTTTTAATTATGGATGTCAGCTAACATGTTTCCACAACAAGAAAGCCCTAAGACAAATCCTTATACAACTTTCCTCTCTAGGAAAAACTATGGCCAAATTATTTATTTATGACTCAGGAAAAACAGATCTTTCATTTAAATATAGAATACAAAAATCCTAGTATACATGAGCCATTTCTGAAGAAGGAAAATCTGCTTGAAAATAAGACATTTATTTTTTCATCTTCTTTAGAAAAGGAAGACACCAATTATAAAAAATTCCCTCCATCCCTTCTTTGGTTTTCTTTGTACACAACTTAGGTTCCAAGACACTCTCCCCAGCACAGAAATGCCTTCAATTGTGATCGCTAACCGAACATACTCTCCCCATTCTGATTTCTCTTTGCCAGTGTCTGAAAAGCCAAGTGCATTTGGAGCATTTCCCTTAGTGCCCACGCTCTCTGCACCGGTTCATGAGTGTACCATCCAAGGGCGTGCAGGTCAGCTGGGCAAATGCCCCCGGGTTCCGCCACTGACCCTCTCTCCCTTTCTGTGGTCGTGTCCTCCTACTTCATCCATTCTCTCAAACCCTGAAGGCAGCACTCGCAGACTCCCCTTCCTTCCGATGCCTGGCCTGCCGCCCAGAGGAGACTGGGAGCCGATCGGCTCCAGCTCCCTCTCCCTCTACCTGTCACAGAGGTAAAGCGGCCTCAACCTGTGAGCACGACCCCTGGATGCACGGCTACGACTCCTGTCTTTGCCCATCTTATATCCTGCGCCTTTCTGCCTGGTCACGCCTTCCTCTCATTTTATTTCTCATTAAAGACACTTCATCGCACCATGACCCATCAGCTTCTTACTGCTACAGCCCCTCTCTCACCTCAGACAATCCAGGGTTGTGCACGTGTACACTCAGCACCTCCAGCCCTCCACCCTTCACCGACCTCTCAGACAGGCCATCTGTCTGTCCCCTGTCACGGAAACGTCTTTCTGTAGAAGCTGTGCCACTGCATCTGGTGACAGATTTCAGACCTCGCCCTCTGTCCCCTCCCCAGCTTCCCGGCCTATCTTTTCCTCGATGTACTTCTTGTCTTTACCGGCTCCTCAGTCAGTAGTATTTCTATCTAATTTCCTGACACCTCAGTTTTATTTCATAAAACATGTCTTCTTCATTTTGACCATGCGAAATTGAAGTTCTTCAAAAATAAAATGTTAGAGCTGCTTTCCCTCTGATTGTTGACACTGCTAGGCTATGTGACATTACCTCAAAATGTCAATTATCAACGCACGCAAAAGCCTCCAACCTGCAAAACCAATGGAGCCGTTATCTCTAGGAAGATCCCAGATTTCCCCTTAGAGGACACAAGTTTACGCCGCCCTTACCCGACTCACACTGGAGCTCTCATCCCGTTCCCCCTCTACTACTGAGATAGCACAACACAAGCCGAAGTGATTCAGAATCGCTTTGAAACCTGAACTGACCCCCTAGTTCATCTCCAACTCCTGTTGCTACTATTCCCTCAACTATTGCAAGCTGCCGACGTTTGTTCTCAGGACCAGTAAAACAGCTCCCTCCCTGTCAGTGCACACCGTCCCGCCACTTTACATGCTGCTCTCTGCGGGGCCGTTTAAAACAGACCTTGTGAGTCTATCTTCTCTCCACCTCCATTTAAAAGCTTCCACGGGGGACTGGGGCTTTAGCTCAGTGGCACAAGCATCTGCCTGGCAAGTGTGAGGTTGTGAGTTCAATCCCTGGTGCCAAAAATAAATAAATAAATAAGTAAGTAAATAAATAAAAGCCTCCGTGGCATTTTCTGTCGCCCAGCGGTATCCTGCATAATCTATCACCGAGTAATATTTCAAACTTGTCAGGCAGCCACAGCATGGAGACTCTGCAGGTTTTTCATTTCCTTGCACATTTCTGCCTTAAGTTATTCAGTCTTTTCCTCTCATCTCTGCTCCTTTCATCCATGTCACAACATGTGTGCATGCATGTGTGTGAATGTGTATTTACGGGTATGCTTATGTGTGCCTGAAGTTAAATGTGTCCATTTTTCCTCTTTCCTATTTAAAAAGTTATTGCAATTGTTCAAGCATGGAGAAAACTACCAAAACAAGATTTAATGCTGGTGGCAACCACCACCTATGTATAACAGATGTCAAATTGATTAATGTCACTCTTTAAAAATTAAAAGTCAGCATATAGTTATTATTCCCTTTGAACTGCTCTCTAATTTCTTCAGTCTCTTTCCTAACAATGAGGTATGCCGGTCTTGAGATTTGTCACTATTGTGCTATTCTAGGGACTATAGCTTTATAACATATTTGTATGTCTGGTAAGATAGTTCCTTCACTTACTTCCCATTGTTTTCTGCTCTAAAACTCTCTGACAGCTTTCAGAAATTTACTCATCTGTCAAAATTCAAAATCACTCCATGAAGCTCTGAAAAGCACATTCTTGTTTATTTGCATTTGAGAAAGTATGACATTTGTAAGAGATTGAGTCTTTTGTCCATGAAATGATGCATCTCTCTATTAATATAGGCCTTCTCCTCTACACTTTGTAAAATGTGAACGTTTCCTCTCTGACAGTGTGCGCGTTTTCACTTGGGTTGATTCATAGAGGAGCTCCTGTGCTCCTCCTCACATCTCTAACCTCTCAGCGTTTCTTTTGTGCTTTCTGTGCTACATGTGGATAATTTTCTCAGATTCTTCCTACAGCTCACAAAATCACTCTTCAAATGTTCTTAATCTGCTATTTAACATTCATTGGGCTTTTTTATCAAATGCTGTAATTCTATATCTAGAAGTTTTATTTGATTCTTTTTAAAATATGCCTGTTTTCTTAGAGTTTCCATTTTCTTCTAATCCTTATTTTATCCATTTAATACTTTCAACTATTTACTTTATTGTGCCTTTCAAGTTGCTCTAGACATTCAAATCATGGATATTTTCACTTTTTCCTCTTTTTCCTAAAGCCACCCCACTTTTGAGAATCTAATGTGCCCATATAAAGTCAAAATTCCCATTGAACTGTTTTTACTATTTTCTTGCCATTCGCTGCGTGTGTGTCTGTAGCTGCTGTTTGTGTTACATATGAAACAGCCCTGCAGTTATCCATCACCCTGAGGCTGCAGCTGGCGTGGAGTTCAGGACCGGCACCAGATCTCTCATAGGATCGCAGGGCGGAATCAAGCTTCTTTCTCACTTTGTCTTTTTTGAATTGTAACAAAATGATATCTTTTAAAATGACCACTGTGGCCATAACATAGTGGCCACTATGTTTAGTAGACTATTCAGAAGGGAAAAAAACTATCAAGGTTATCGGAAGAATAAATGAGCAAATTATATAAAACAGGAAAATGGAGCAAGAGATGGAGCACAGAGATGGAGCACAGAACTAGAGAACATTTTTATTATTGTCTTCTTTTTCATCCAGACGACAAGGACAGCAATGTAGTTTAAATCAAGTGGAGTGACTGTCTGAACAAAGGCGACACTGCCCTGCCGCTGCCCGTTTTTCTGACCCCAGATACTGCCGCTTGTCTTAAAGACACTATTACCAACTTGAACTTCGACATAAACACTCATTAGAGGCAGACCGCAGATGGCTGGCTGGCTCTACCCCAAACGATGTCTGAACTGAAGTCTGAGAGTCATATACGCCACAGGGTTGAGGTCCAAGGGAAAGTTTCCTTTAGAAATACAAGAGGTGTATCAAGGCTGTTAATTTAAAACTACTGCTAGATGAGCGGAAAGCCTCGGTAACACTGGCTGCGATGGGCTGGAGCACACTGCGCATGGGCTTGGCAGGAGGTTCTCCAGCGGGGAAGGTGAGGCTCGGAGAAGGCAGAAGCGCGAGGGTCTCTGACTTCAGAGCCTGAGCAGCAATCACTGCCCGCTCCTCACAAACCCCTCGCCGTGAGCAGGAGCGCGCCACCTCCCAGAGAGTTGGCGCCCATTAAAAACCTCAATGTGGAAAACAGAGAAAACATGCTAAGGCAGAAAACTGAACAAACAGAACCATTCTATTGCATGAGGTTGGAAGAAGTATATTGGGAAAATTTATAAACATGCAGTGTTCCAGGATTGTAATGATAGCAGTTGCCAACAAGATGTACCCACACACTTAAAAAAATTCTAATTTCAAATCCCACTGTTTCTATATTTTTTAAAACGAAGATTATTCTAAAGTTCACGCAGGAAACAAGTGAAAGTATAGAATATATATTTTTAAAGATTTAGTCAGATTTCTCAGATGTGAAATGGGAGCAACAGGATAAGAACCGCAGTGACTCCTAGAAAAGGGGGCTGCTTTACTCTGCAGAATGGGTGGGGAAGGTAGACTCACAGAGGCCTTCACGCCCACTTACTGCTTTAACTATTTAAATACAGGGTGGCCTAAAATTACATATTTCTTCATTAATTTTGTAAGATAGCATAACAGGAAAGAGAAAAATGACAATTTTATCAAATGTATTCAAAAATTTTTCTGAGTATGGTATATTTTAAAACATTCAATACACAGTGCAATGTTACAATCTGGAAGTTGTATCTGGCATTCTTCCGGATTCCTTTTGCATTGTTGTCTTTTTTTGAACAACATACTTTATACTGTTGCGTTGGCTTTTCTTTTGTGTGTGTATATGGGTGGCATAATTTCAATAAAATATCTACACACAAAATGTAATGGTGGAGATGTTGATGATGGACAGACTGGGTAGTATTTTCCTATCCCACATTTTTCAATTATTTGGTCTATTAAACCTAATCTAAATTGCAAATGACTTTTTGAACCCCCTTGTTTTAAATAAATAACAAACAAGTTCTATATTGCTTGGTCCAGAAGGTACATAAAGATTTTTATAACATTTTTCCTCACTATTTGATTACAGGGTAGGTAGTTAGATATTATTCAACTTTGTCAACACCACCCATAGAATTATGATAATCACTGACCACTATTGGAACTTTTTAGTTTTTTTTTTTCTTTCAACTTCTATCATTTCTATATTATGAATAGTAAACAATAAGTAGACATCTTTTTTGTCTTTCCACTTCATAGCATAGACTTTTCCTGATATGCTAACAATTCTCCCTTTTTCAAAAATTTTCAAGATTTTTTGACACTTCTTTCCTTTTCAGTCCCAGTGTCCCAAATATGCTCATTTTGTACTGTAAAAGAATATCACTGAGTTCTGGAAAACCACAAAATTATATGTAGTGTACTTCTTATAAGAGTTTTTATAGATTGCAGCACAAATTAGAGGTTATTTTTCACAAATAAATTAAACACAAATTAGTAGGTGAAAATAACCAGAACTTATTATTAGATTTCACTAAAAAGGAGCATCAAGGTGAATACAGCATTCTAAATTAAAAAGTACGCCAAAAATAGTCAATATAAAACAGATAAGTAGATGCATGCGTCTATCCTGGGCAAAGGAGAACTGATTGGTGGAAATGATACCTGCTACGGGGCTCAGGGGAGGCAGGACAGACAAACGCACCACCAGGTGACGCTGGGGGTAAGCTCTCAGGGGGCCAAAGAAAATTGGGAAAAATGAGCAACACATTAAAGTTACATGAAGATGTTGTTTAAAAATGATACAAGTAACATGCAAATGGTCTTGAAAACCCCGGAAAAATAGGGGAATGTGAGTGATTTTTGCTGACTAAAATGACTGAGATATTTCTAAATACAGAATTTTAGTCATTTTCATTATCCCAAACTTTAAGAAGACAAAATCTTCAAAAACACAAGGGACATTAAGAAAAAATAATATACATTTGGGAAAAATATACTCACCCATCCCCCAACACTTCTGTAAATAAAAGATGGCCCACACAATTCTCATTAAACAGGGTGGTACTTAGAAAGATCTATCAAGAAAAAAAAAAATTATAGGACCCTGCTGCTGATGGTGCTATTATAGTTCCATAAGATTGAAGTTGTAAAAACTACATAAAAATAGGGGAAAAAACACAAATCAATGGGACCAAACAGGTACGCAAAAGCAGAGTAACTGACATATAAGATTTTAGTTGATGATAAAGGTGCTATTCAGAATTAGGATGAGCTGTTCATAAATTTGTGGTGATGTGATTATATAGCTAAAAAAATAATGCTAGAGGGTTTATATCCCTTTACATCTCACTAAAAACAAATATAGGAGAAAGTCTTTAAAATCTTAGTGCACTGAAGTCCACCCAAAAGATGTCGAAACGCAGAAACCACAAACCAGATTTCTGATTAAATTGGTGAAATGACTGAACAATTTAGAATAAAACAAAAATGAGTTACACATAATATATTCAAACAAGAATTGATGTGATGGTAATGAAACATTTCTTTAACATTTAAAGTGTTTATTTAACCTTTTTGGCACTCTTGCCAATGAGAAGCTTTCTCTTGTTTAATCTTCCTACTAAGGAATATAGGCCTGAAGAGCTTATTTTATAAAGGGGAACTGGCAGAAATGACTCTGTGTGGCAAAGCAGGTTTACAAAAAGGCAATGATGGTTTTGTCCAAACTTATCTTGAGATGTTTGCTCTTGGACCTTAACTGCCACATTGTGAGGAAGCCCAAGTCACAAAGAGGTGGTGTGGACGTATCTGGCCAATAGCTCCAACTAATTTCCAAACTGAAAATCAGCACCACCAAGAGGTAGGGGGGCAAATAACCCTCGAATGAGTCTAACCCCCAGGCTTTAACTGGCCCCAAATGAATAAAGTAGAACAGAAAGAAGATCTCTACCAAACCTTGCCTGAAATGCAAACTTGTCAATAAAATATGTATTATTTGAAAAGTACATTTTGGATTGTTTGCTATACAAAAACAGATAATGAGAACAATGTACTTCCCATAGTAAGAATTTAAATGTCAAAACTAAGATAATAAGATAGTTGAAAAAATTAACCAAGACGGAAAAGTGTTTCATAGAAGAATGTAATACTAATACATACACCAGAAATACACAAAAGTATTAGTTACTGGAGAAATCAAAATTAATATGACATAGCAAAACAGCCATGACTTATTCATTTGATAGTTTTAATTATCACAAATAAAATCTCAAATAAATATATGCATTAAAAATTCATGGAAAAATAAATAATGATACTTGAGATACTTTCAGTTGCCATGTAAAATATGCAAGAAACTGTTAAATCCTCAAGTCAAGTTCTTAAATAGACACCTTTTTTTTTCTCTCTCTCTCTCTCTCTTCCCTCCCCCTCAGGGAATAAAATGTATGTCTATGAATGTATAAGAATTGGTTTGAGATACAGGATTAATATAAGAAATTCAATGCTTTTTGCCATATATTTCTATATTTTTTCAAAAAGATCATGAATAACTCTGGCAATAAAATAATAATAAACAAATTATTTTTTCAGATCCTGCTCTATGAAGGAGGCCGTAGAGTGGAGGATTTTGCAAAGTAGATGTGAGTTCCTCTTGTGCTGGTGCAGTGAAATCCACGCCCTGAGCAGGTAGGATTGCACCCGAGTGCGGGGCTCATTTTGTGTGTTCTCCTCCCATAATCCATTTTTCCCGGAACCTCAGGACAGTAAGGGCCAAAGACACTGGACCTAAAGAAATCCAAAGAACGTTGAGTAAGTCAAGACTAAAAGAATAAGCTACTTGAAAAAGAATGTTCAGTCAAGGCATCTCCTGACCAAAAGGAAACAGGTATAAAAGGAGTACATTTTTCCTGGTTTTCTATATAGTTTTGATTTTTATTCTCTTTCTCCTTCAGAACACAATCTGTAAAGGATACATACGATTTAAAATATTTTTGTTTTTCAAAGAAACAATAAATAAAAATTCAACTATTAATTAATTGATTGTTCACTAAACACCCACCATCACTGTTCAGGGTAACCTAGGTGAATACTTAACTTTGAGATATTTAATCCAAGGTTCTCCACCACAAAAAACTATGAATTTTGTATCAGTTGTCTCAGGCATATGATTTATGAAAACTTTCCATGGTTGGTACCCCATTTTTAAGCCCTATATAGAAATTTTAATCATGTTTATTAACCTAGTTACCCATAACTATGACACCTCATCAATGAACTGAAAATGATGGAATCTGTTTTGACTTCTTCCCTTTTGAAATAAATTCTATGTCAGCACATGCTTATAATTTTTTGAATAATACAATTCATACATATGCAAAAATGCGTACAAGAAACATGAAATCTCAGGGCACAGGATACTTTCTTGACATAAGAATACATGTGGGAAATAAAACTTAGTTTTGTGTGAGTTTGTTTGTTTGGTTGGTTGGTTCTGGTTGCCTCAATAATTCAAAAGTATTAGCACCACACAAAGTATGTTCTTCAACCTCAATGTAATGAAAGTGGAAGTCAATAAAACAGGATAATTTTGCAACATAAAAGTTTGCTGAAGTAAAACAAAACATTCCTAAATAATGAATAGGTTAAGTAAAAAATCATAAGACAAATTAGAAAGTAGTTTGCTATAAATTAAATGAAAACACAATCTACCAAAATTTATGAGCTGCATCTTCTACACCAAGAAACCAGAAACTTTACAGCAAAGTAAACTCAAACTAGCAAAAGGAAGACACGAACTACAAGTAGTATAGAAAAAAATAGAGAATAGAAAAACAGTGAGAAAAATTGAGAACTCTGAATGTTGGTTCATTCAAAACAACCACAAAACTATAAAATGTCTACTTAAAAAATAAAAGAGAGGCCTCAACTATTAAAGTCAGAAATGAAAGAGAGAATACAAATACTAACTTCGTAAAAATCAAAAGGTTACAAGAAAATTCCTTGAGCAACTATGTGGTTTAAAAAAGTCTTGATATTTTAAAAAATTTAATGCAAATTCTTAATACACTTTTCCTATGTGTATACACACACGTGTACCTATGTGAATCAATTCCAAACTCACACTATGTGACCAGTGTTACTGTAAGCCCAAATCCAGGTACAGATATCCCAAGGAAACAAAAGTATAGACCTGCGTCTATGAACATGATGTAGAAATATGTAGGGGGAAAAAAGCAAACCAAACCACGTTCTATCACCAAGAGTGATTTAACATATAAATTCAAGGCTGATTTAATATTTTAAAATGTGTTAATTTAGTACACTGTAGCAATACACTAGTAAACACACAAATTACATGACTGTCTCAGTAGATACAGGAAAAATATTTTATAAAATCCAACAAACTTTCTCAGGGAAAAATTGACAATCAGGAATAAAAGATAACTTTCTCAGCCTAATTAAGGATACCTACAAAATATACAACTACCATTGTACTTAATGGTAAAGGACTTCATGATTTCCTTCAGAAACAGGAAATAAGGAAAGATGTGTATCTATCCTTGCCTCTTCTATTCCCTGATGTACTAGACATTCTAGTCAGTTCAGTTAAGAAAGAAAAGATCTGCATCCAGATAGCAATAGAAATAGAAATCTAACAATCTCTATCTATAGATGATCTGATTTCTATGTAGAAAAAATCATTACAACAAAAACTGAGTTCAGCGCTTGCCCTGGCAGGCGC
>RJWM01011009.1:10301-61479 GCA_004363535.1 Dasyprocta punctata
AAAAAAAAAAAAAAAAAAAAAAAAAAAAAAAAAAAAAAAAAAAAAAAAAAAAAAAAAAAAAAAAAAAAAAAAAAAAAAAAAAAAAAAAAAAAAAAAAAAAAAAAAAAAAAAAAAAAAAAAAAAAAAAAAAAAAAAAAAAAAAAAAAAAAAAAAAAAAAAAAAAAAAAAAAAAAAAAAAAAACTGAGTTCAGCAAGAATGCAGTATGAAATGAATATACAAAATTCAATTATATGTTAATGCACTAACAATGAACACTAAAAATGAAACTTGTAAAATTCCATTTGCAAAAGCATCAAAAAGAATAAAATACAAAAATTTGGACCAAAAACTATGACTTTTATACTGAAAACCATTAAACATTGTTGAAAAAAATTAAAATAGATCTCAATCAAAGTAAAACAGCCTGTTTTCATTAGTCAGAACATTTCATATATGTAAGAAAGCTCTACCAGACAGCATTTTCCAGAGAGGCAATATATGGGAGAGAGATAAATAGATATATAAATGGATAGATAGATGATAGATTAGATAGATAGATAGATAGATAGATAGATAGATAGATAGATAGATAGAGTTATACGTATAGAGGTAGATATGTTATAAGAAACTAGCTCACACAATTATGGAGACTGAAAAGTCACCAGATCTGGAGATGCAGGGGAGTAGAAATGTAGCTCTAATCCGAGTCCTAACACCTAAGAACCAGAAGAACTCATGCTATAGGTTCCAGTTGGGAAGTTGGGAGACTAGAGACCAAAGAGCTCATTTTTCAGTTTAAGTCTGAAGCATGAAAAAAAATGTTTCACTGTAAAGAAATCAGGCAGGAGGTGTCCTCTCTTATGAGTTTAGCTTTGTTTTCTATAACATACTGAATGAGAGACGTTCAACAGGAACAACAAATTTTTCTCACTCTACTTATTCAAATGTTAACCTAATCTAAAAATTACTGCACTGAATAGCCCAGAATATTGTTTAATCAAATATCAGGACATCGTACAGCCCAATCAAGTTGACACATAGCCCTGTATTATGGTGGCAATTCTGAAATTTCTTTAAAGACTCGGTTCCTACCCAATCCAGGCTAGCTTCTTTTGCTGAAATTGACAAGCTGATCCTTACAGTAATATGGAAATGCAAGAAACCCAGAATAGTTAAACCAATCATGAGGGAAAAATAATAAATTCAGAAAAATCACATTGTCTAATATCAAACTTAATCAATACAGTAGCAATCAATACAGTGTGGACTGGAATAAATATAGATCTATAGATCAATGCAATAGAACTGAGAGTTTAGAAATAAATCAAAATACTTATGACCAATTAGTTTTCAACAAACATATCAAGACAATTCAATAAGGGAAAGAATATTGTAAAGAAATAATGCTGAAAAAACTGGTTTCCATACACTAAAGGAATGAAATCAACTTGTACCTAATATAGCAGTTTTTTAAAACTTCAAAATGAATCACAGACATAAATGTGGAAGAAATCAAAGTTCTAAATCTTTGTGTTGTTAACTAACCTAAGGCTTCTTAAATGCAACACTAAATTGAAGTTAAATTGATGTAAGGAAAAATGGTAAAATTGGGTCGCAATAAAATTAAAACCTTAAAGTTACAAATTTTATCATAAATAAAATGAAAAAATCCACATAATAAGAAAAATTTTTGAAACTCATATATCTGATAAGGGTTTTGAATCTAGAATGTATAATGAATTCTCACAACTCAATAATTAAAAGATAAATAATTTATTCTTTACAAAGAAAATATACAAGTTTATAAATAACATATACAAATAGCCATTATGTATATAAAATGAGTGAATCCCATAGGTCATTAGGAAAATAAGTAAGACACTAACTTAAATCCAGTAGGGTGGCTATAAGCAACAAATCAGATAATTATTAGAAACTCCATTCATGCCACGGATTTAGCTCAGTGGCCTAAGTGCCTGCCAGGTAGGAACTTATGAGTTCGAGCTCAGGTACCAAAAAAAAAAAAAAAAAAAAAAAAAAAAAAAAAAAAAAAAAAAAAAAAAAAAAAAAAAAAAAAAAAAAGAAAAGAAAAGAAAGAAAGAAACTCCATTCATTCCTGAAGGGAATTTACAAAGGAACAGCCATTTTGGAATAAATTTTGGCAGCTCCCCAAACTGCTAAATATAGCATTACCATGTGATGAAAAGAATGAAAACACACAAGTTGTTAGCACATGTTCATAGTATCTTTATTTATTATAACCAAACAAATTTGAAACAATTCAAATGCCTATTTCTGATGAATGGGTAAACAAAATATAGAATATTCATACAATGGAATATTAGTTGGCAGACAAAAGGAATAAAGTAATGATATGCTACATAATTAATTAACTTTGAAAATGCTATGGCCAACAAAGCAAACTTATCATGAAGACCATTGTATGGTTCTGTTTGCATAAACTCTCTAGAATCAGCAATCTTGAGAAAGAAAAGAGATAAATGCTTGCCTGGCTTTGAGACTGTGAAGGGGCGTGAGTGCTGATGGGTACTAGGTGTTTTAGTGTGATGAAGATGTTCTAAATCTAGGTTGTAGCAATATATGCCCAATAATATGAATATACCAAGTACCACTAAATCGTACCATTGCAAAGAGCAAATTGCATGGAAAGTGAAGTATATATCAAAAAGTCAGTGTCATTTTACTTATATTTATTTACCAAAAGAACTATAAGTCACATCTGCTTTTTTCAGTACTGTATGACTCCAAGATATGAGGACCAGAACAGGTTACCCAGCCTTGGAGAGAAAGTCAAGCCCTTCCCTGTACACATGAGTTAGAAAAGAGTCACATCCCCCTGCTCCAGGGGAAGAAGCTGAGGAGTCACGGGCTCAGAAACTGGTTAGTGTGGCTTCCACACGGCCTGGCCTTCAGCTGCTTGCGGGATGCAGCCATCCGACCCAATCCTGGGTGCTCAGAGTGCCCATCAAACAACTTGTGTCTGCCTGCTTTGGTGAAGGGACGGTTGACTCCAGCAGGGCAAGAGCTCTTCAAGCAGGCGCTCTGTCTTACCCATCACTCGTGGCTCGGGTTCTACAGAGTACTGCTGCAGGTAGAAGATAACGCATTCGCGGTGATGCTCCCGGCAGATCAGAGACCATTTAGGGGCTGAAAGGGTTGTGTTTCCCATGCTCTGGGTGAAGTTCCTGAGTATTGGAGGCCTTACTTATGCAAAATCGTTCAGTTTGCTCAGAGGTAAGGAAGGAAACCCGTATCCCTCTGCTTCCTAGGATCACACTCTTCCCAGTAACCCATCCGTCAGCCCGAATCAAGTGTGCCGCTACAAGCAGGGCAGTGAGTGTCCGGGGAGGCCCCCGGGGCGGAGCCACAGCCGAGCTGGAGAACTGGGCACCTGTGCGGGAGGCGAGGCACCGCCTGAGGCGGGAGTAAACTGTCCCGCGGCCCCGGTACGCTGCGCATCCGAGAACAACCCTGTTAACGCTGTCAGTACTCGGGGCGTTTATGTACAAAGTAAGATACTAGCGGTCCTCTGTTTACTTTTGCTTTTCTGTGTGACAGGCCCCCAAGCGAACCTCCCTCTCTGTAAAGTGACAAACCGCATGCAACGGCAACTCTCCATTCACGGCTGTGACTACGAGGAGTAAATGCAGATATAAAATATATTTTTAAAAGCTCAGTGAGTCTCGGTTGCATCTAGAACTGAGATGGTTTCAAATTTCAGGCGACTGAGAATCATCAGAATAAAAAGAGGGCTCCTCTGAGCTCACAAGGGAGACTCAGCGCAGTACTGTGAGTGCGAGCCCGGGAGTTAGGCACAATACACTGATGGCGAAGGCTTTAAGCCTCCACTTTAGGAGGAAGCATTTTTCAGTTTCCAAGGAAACAAGCAATATCAGTTTTGAATCCTGACGAGCTGAACACAGTTCTGAATCACCAGGCTGTACCTTCAGAGGCAAAAATAGACCTGGCCAAGGGGAAACCAGTCGTCCCACCTGGCCCCCACAGGGGAAGACGGAGTGACGGGGAAGAGCCGCAATTGTCCAAATACTCACCTTCCCCCGATTATGGCATGGCTTTCAAGAGTGGATTACTTTCTGTCACAACTGCCGAGCGTGAGTTAACTGGCAACAGGGAAGCGGGTCTCCAGTGTTTCATAAAAACTCGCCTCGGGGAGACTCAAATGCACAACTGGAAACAGCTTTCGAAAGAAACTCACAGTACATCTACCAGGTAGTACTGCCGTTTCCAAGTAATTCATACCTGATCCTAAGCATAAATACACAATCATGCATGCCAGGGTATAGATTAATGTGCTACTATTACCATAGATATAGATCATAGCAATTATAAATTTCTCTCATAAGATGAAATCAAAATTGAAGGCAAGAGTTGCCCTAGAGCCTTGTACTTTCCAGAAGTGATAAACTAAGCCAAAAAGCACATCTCAATAAAAAAGTAAATAGTCTCAGCAAGCGATGATGAATATAGCAGACCATAAAACAAATCTGTGGAAGACTGACCCCTAAGGTATCAGCCTGATCATCAGTAAAATTTATCCTGTGGCTTTCCAGTGAAGAAAGAGGAATGAAAAGTGCTCAGAACAGAAGAATGTTTTATCTTTTCATTTCTGCCAGGTCTCCATTTCAGCGTTGTACTGATCACTTTGTTGTGGCACTTTTAAAGGTCCCCGGGTGAGTTATGAAGTCGCTTAAGTGGAAACACAGATTTTTCAATTAATAAACTTTAACACCAGTTTTAGGCTCGCAGAAAAATAGAACAGTAAGCACACAGTTCACATATGGTCCCTCCCACGTCGCTTGGACTGTTTCCTTATCAGTAATTTCCTGCATTGCTGTCATATGGCTCTGCTTCTGGTATAGCTTGAGTGCAGAACAGAGGGCTATGAGTGAAAGGCTTGGTCCCTGGGGTGGTCTAGTGGGAGTCCCTGAGGCCACACTGGTGATGTGCCCTAAAAAGAATTACAGAGTGCTGGTTTCCCTCTCCCCTCTCCTCTCCTCTCTCTCTTCTCCTCTCTCTCCTCTCTTCTCTCTCCTCTCTCTCTCCTCTCTCTGCTCTCTCTCCTCTCTCCTCACCCCCCTTTCCCTCTCTCTGGTGTGATTTTCCTCCTACATGTGCACCATCCCTGAGATCGTGTTCCACACTACTCAAATTCAAAAAAACGGATCTGCCCAGTCTTGGACATCAACCTCCAAAACAGGGAACTTTCTCTTCATAAAGTTACTTCCCTCAGGTATTTTGCTATAGTAATAAAAAGTTGACTAATACAAGTAATCTGTTATGATCTGTGGATTAATGCTGAAGCATTATTATTCACTGAAGCATATAGCTCACATTAGCTTCATTCTTTGTGTCATGCAATCTATAAATTTTCATACGTGTTTAATGGCCATATGCCATTCACGCAAAACAGTTCACCATACCAAAAATTCCTTGTGTTCTCCCTATTCCTCCCCCTCCCACTCCTGCCTGACACACCCAACCCATTGGTAACCACTGATTTTTTAGTCTACCTGGTTCTGCCTTTTTCACAGTGACAGATAATTGGAATCATACAGTATGTAGCCCTTTCAGGCTGGTCCTTCACTTAGCTTTTAAATTTTATCCATGCATTTTTATAGCACATTCACTCTCTTTTTAAAAAATCATTGAATACTATTCCATAGTACAGATGTACCAAAGTTTGTTTACCCATACACCTGCTGATGGACAGTGTGGTTGCTTCCGTGTGTGGCAAAGGAGATTCCACAAACGTTCCTATGTTGGCTTTGTATGGATGCCTTTCTGTGATGAAATCAACAAAAAAATCTATCATTGTATCCTGATGAATCTTAGTTGTTCTTGTTCAGATCCATGAAATTTGGTCCTGCTGTAGGAATTTTCACTGAAGAAGGAATGGAAAATATAAGCAAAAGAGGAACTTAAACACTCATGATCAAAGGAGCATCACCGAGCTGTCTGGGTGGTTTCCGGGGCCTTGAGCTCCTGCTTAGATCCCACTCCAGACTGTTTACCCAAACACCTTTGCTGAGGACGATTTTCTATTTAGCATACTCTGAATTTTTAAATATTACTTTTCATACTGCACTGCCTGAATTTCTATTTCCTTGGGCTATAGAGGAATAGTAAACATAATCGCCTGACATCCTTGAGATTTTTGAAGATATTTCCACAATGTTTCAATTCTTTCAAACTTTTTCAAATATGTTTCTGTGTCTTTGCACCAGAATCATCCATTTATAATTTTAGTTCATTTTTATATCAGGTTTACAAACTATTTGTATTTAAATGTAAAGAACTATATACCTGTGTTATCACAGGTTAATTAGGCTATGCATGGTGATAAAAGTTTCATTACATCAAAGCTTTGAATATGCCCTGGGAAACTCTGTTTATAGATAGTACTTGTTATTTCCATTGAGCAGTAGAAACATTGACATTTGCAGGCATAATTTAAAACCATTAAAAAACTTTGAAGGATGCAGTTAAGGGTGTAAAATAAATTCCTAGGCTAGCTTTCATTTGAATCATTATAAAATTACAAAATTCCATAGTAAATTTTTTCCACAAAAGACCAAACAATCAGAAAAAGAAAAAATCTAAAATTCAGAAAATTATGATAAGAATTAAAATCATAATTATTGTGCTGCTCTGGTTATAATGAATTCCAGTTTGGAAATACCAGCAAAGTCAATTGATGAGTTAAATTACAACTTAGAAAAGTTTCCATTTAAAATTTAAAATACATGGAAAAAACTCAAACAGGAAAGAAGAGTTGAAATCAAAAAGAAATGAACATTTGGAAGAAAACTAGACAATACTTGTAACTTGAAGTTAAAAGGGAACTTGGATAATGAATAAGATGAATGCTTCAAAAAAGTTCTACCATATAGGAGACTTTTTCTAAATTAAATGCAAAATAAATAAAACATTCGCACATGTATACAGAAATGAAAAGCTTCCAATTTACAAATAAAATAGTATCTGCTGCAAAGTTCTCCTTTCAAGCACTAATGAAAGAATTTTTAAACTGTGCAGGAAAACAAGGAGAAAAGTTTTCACATAAGAAAGAAAGCTATAAAGATAACAGTGGAAATGGAGACAGAGACAAGAAAGGCACGTTAATATCAGCGACGCTAAAAATGGATAAGCTGCAACAAAAAGGGGAAGCTGGATAAAGGAAACAATAAGGAAACGCTAGATACCGACAGTGTGGACACACACATGTTACACAAACGCTTAGGTACGTGGAAGTAAGGAAAAAGGCAATTTCACTATAGATTCCAAAAAGAGAATAATAATGAGTGGATACAATGAAGCAATTTACACAGACAAATACGAGCGTTTAAGTTAAATACATTCATTTCTAGGAAGAAGCACAGATAGATTATCATGATTAAAACAAGAAGAAACCTAATGTAGTAGTCCCAAACCTAGAAAACAAATGGAATCTGTAACTGATTTTTTTTCACAAGTACACACACACAGGTGCACACCCCAGCAAACAAACCACTTTCAGTATCTGCTGGTCTTTCATGTAAGTTATTATTCTAAACATTTAAAAAGTGCCACTAATATTTTATAATCTCCTTTAGACAATTTTTTAGAAAGAGGAATAAATGCCAACTTGATAGTTTTGATTTTGAAGTAAGAGATGCTTATGGTATTTTGTGCATTTAAAAGCATGAGATAATTTTCCTATAATCATACACATGAAAATTTCAAATAATGTCAAAATCAACCATGATAATATGATAATACATCCCACCAAATGAAGTTGATTCAAGAAATTCAAGGTTGGTTTAATATTTTAGTTTAATCAATGAAATTCTCTATATTGACAAGAAAAACGTGATGGAATACACCATGCTTTGAGTAACGGGAGGAATGTATCCTGAGAAATGCATTACTAGTGTAACTTCTCACGAGTGAATTCACAATACCACCTAAGGTACCTCTAGCATTCCCAGGTGATAGGCATTCATCAACTCTTTATAATCTTCTGTTAACACCATCATATGTCTGTTCTATCATTACCCTACATATCGTTATGCAGTATATTTAATGATATATACTAATAACATATAACATAAGATTATAATATTTCTGGTTATGTCTATCCTATCTTAACACAACAACACTGTAGTAAATCTTGCTAGACAAAATGTAAATCATCCACATTTGCTCTTTTTATAGAGATTAGTTGGCTGTCTAGATCATTTTTATTTCCACATAAATTTTAGATTCAACTTGTTGATTTTATTTTTTAAAAAAGCATTCTGGAATTTTAGTGAAATTGGTGTAAAAGAATAGAAAAGTTGGGGAGGAAATGACATCTTATGAATATTAATCCATATACATGGTATATTTCAACTTTTATTCAAGTATTTGATAATTCTCTTAGTAATTTTTGTTTATAGAAATTTTTCCCATGTTACTGTACAGTCAACACACTTCAACATAGAGGTGTTTTACATGTTTTCCAGGTATGGTGAATCCCATTAAAACTTGAGTTGGGTAAGTACTAATATATAAGACAACATAAATCATCTTGTGTACATTAGGCTGAGTACATGAACACAGAGACAAAAGAGTGAATAATGTAATTATAAACATCACTTGTATAAATTTCAAAATAAGTAAAGTGTATACAAAAGGATAGAACTCAGAATAGTAATTTTAACTAGAATAAAGGGAAATAATTGGAAAATAGCTCTTCCCAAATTTCTTGGATTTTGGAAATTAAGTGCATCTTGATCTGGAATGATGATCACAGGCTAAAAAGTACAGGGTTTAAAATATGCTCATTGCAAGTATAATATATCATAGTTGAATAAAATATTGCTTTAAATGGCACCTTATTTCAAATCTTCAAGTGACCCTGGGACAATTTCAAAATGCAAAACTGTAGTGAAGACATAATATAAACTGGCCCACAGTCCCTGAAGCACTCAAAACGTACTGTCACTATAAGAGTACCTCTCTAAGTCTGCGACGGAAACGTGCACATCGAAACAAAGAAAAGCAACCTGGCTTTGTTGCTAACCTGCAGGTTGAACTGCAGCCATCTGGTCTGGGGGTCGCAGCACCCTCACAGCTAAGCTGTGTAGCTTGGTTTACCTGGATCCGAGCTGCACAAATCATCCTCCCCGCCAAATCCAATCTAATTTCAGACATTTCCTGGGGACAAAAGAAAAACCTAAGTCATACAGATTCAACAACGAGATGACATTGCAAAAATAAGACGGCTCCCTCAGTACCTTCGGAAAACAGAATAGCCTGCCTCACACCTTTTTAAATTAGCCACTACTTGGTCCAGGAAGTTGCCATGGAAACCATTTCCAACCCTCTCTCAGCCAGGTCACCAGAGGAGAAGAATACAAACCCATTCCACAGCTCATCTTATACTGGAGCCTGATACGAAGTCCTGGTTTTGATGATTTAGGGCTGTGCTCTGCCTCAGTGCGGGAGAGTGCAGGAGTTTGGACAACCGAACAAGCCTATGAGTCGGTCTGCCTGAGAATTTCATAATAATGAGTTACGTGACTTTGCTTAGATGAGAAAACCCTCAGGCCCCTTCTCTAAACAGTAACAATAATGATAATAATGACAATAATAATAATGTTAACAAATGTGTGTTGGTTTTCAGAAGTGTGTGCTATGGATGTAATTCCATAGGAACCATTCTTGTAATGTAGAAGATTGTAGAAAAATACTAGTTTCTTTTTTTTACCTTTGGTAAACATTAAACATCAATTTCTTCTTCCTTTAGATGGAAAACTCCACATTTGAATATTTCTACCTTTTTCACCATGTGTTTTAGTTCCTGATACATTGCCTGGCATGTAATAGGTACCCAATAAATATTTAATAAAGGAATAAACATGAAGCATCATACCAGCCCTCAAGAAAGGCACATGGGCATGATGGTCATGGTCATTTATTTTACAATATACAGAGGAATGGGCATGTGATACCTAATAATAAGATGCATACTACCAAGGACTGTGTGGTTAGAAAGTCAGTCTAGGGCAATGAATGACGAAGATTACTCTGAGTTACCATGAGAGGATGAGTCTGGCTTTACTGTTGCACACTGCGCCACCCAAAAGTGAGGGTTAACCTGAACATGAAAGAGGCTTTGACTGAGAGGAAACTCTGGTGCTTAGAACTCGCGAGGACCGAATGATACCCAAGAAGACATGAGATGTACCCTGAATCAAAACAAATCCATGGTGTGGTGTGCCCATGGTCATAACGCTACCAGGCACAGCTCGCCAGTGCCCTGCAGACCTGCTTAGGGAAAGGCTCCTTTCCTGCTTGGGATTGTGGACTGCATTTTAGAAGTCTTAGGTTCTAGAGGAGAAATACTTCCACAAGGGTTATAACAAAACCCCACCAAGCACTCAGATACAGATAGTCAGGCACTGTGGTGTGCACTTGTAACCCCAGCACTTGGAAGGCTGAGACAGGACGATAGCAAACTGAAGGCCACCCTGGGGTACACGGTGAATTGTGAAACCTTGTCTCAAAAAAAAGATAGAAAGAAAGAAAGAAAGAAAGAAAGAAAGAAAGAAAGAAAGAAAGAGAAAGAAAAAGAAAAGAAAAGAAAAAAGAAAAGAAAAGAGAAAAGAAAAGAAAAAAGAAATTTTAAAAAAGCTGCAGTTTCCTTTGGCCAAAAGACCAGTAGGTACCAGACAAGTAACCATTTGAAAACAGGGCTTCTAGCAGACATGGGGAGGGAAGGAGCACATTTGGCAATCAGGTGGTCCCTTGGGTCACCTCTTACATTGATACTTTCTCGCCTAAGTTTTGTGACACTGGAAAATGTGGTCTGGTAAGATTTTCGTAGCCCGAGGTTAGTCCCTCAGGTTGGATATCTCATTGTGGATCAAGCAAGTTTCCTAAGCTAAAGAGATTTGTTGCCAGGCATGAGGCAAAATCTAAATGAGCCGCAGAGGAACACAAGATTCATACCACTGCATTCCCAAGACCAGCTTCAGCGATGGGAACAATACTTCATCCCACTCAAGTTCTTGTAGGTTTCCCCAGAGGACCCGTTCCCAGATGGGGAGAACATATTCAATGCAGCGGCACAAAGCATGGTCTGTTATCGATGTCACCATCGCAGTTCACACCTCCCCAGGGGACTCCTTGGCTGCGGGGAGAGTGGACTCCACTGAGAAATTCCTCAACACCCGTGCTTGAGTATAAATATCTGTACATCTTTCTTGGGTTCTTAGTATTATAGTAATATTTAGGCTATACTTACATGCACCAAGCATTTTAATAATATATCACTAAGAGTAATTTTGGATGTCATGAACATAACACTTTCAGTTCATGTCCATGTATAGAAACTGATAAATCTCAAAGTTAAAATTTTGCAATAAAACTTATTTGCTTGATGCAAAATATACAGTAGATACTGTGAATTGCGAAGAAACTATTCAAAAGAAAAGAGAAACTGTAATAGGATGAAGGGGAAAGGAAAGAAAAGAAAAGGGGGAATATATATATACACACACACACAAGATAATTAAGATAGTTACACAGCTAGTTCCTCTTAGTTCATTGAAAGGAAAAGTTTAAGCTAATATTATTTAGACAGTATTTTATCCCTGTATCTTATACTCTGAATAACTACTATGAAGATAACAATATGCAATGTATTAATTATTGTTACTCACCTACTAGCCTGTTTTGAAACTGTTTTATTTTTATTTTTATTCTTTAAAATAAAAAAAATTGCTCATGTCAACCACCACTTATGTAATAAAATACATAATGGTAATCAATATGTTAAAAAGATTCTTTGTGTGCCTTTCTAAAATGTCAAAGCTAACCAGGTACAATGCAGTTGCATCATGAATTACCTTTTACTATAATACATCAACATTTTTTAGTTGTTGACTTTATTCATTTCCCCTGGGAGACTTGAGAGGCTGCTACTGTCTTGTATTCTTTGGCCTCTAAAGGCCAGTGCTCACTCTTCTTGATGCTTCTGCAGAAAGATTATTGGGCATTATCCAATATAAAACATGAGAATCATTCCAGATACTGCCTCAGTTTCACCCCCAGCTTCCCATCGGTCACCAGTTCTCTTAATCTGAATCTTTAATATGACTAAGTCACTTTATCCTTTTCCACGGCTACTGCCGTGACACCATTTCAGGCTTTTATCCTGTGAGCATCTTTACACTACTATCAGCCTTCGCTCTGGGTTTTAAGCACAGCCAACGGCGCTGCACCCGAGCGCCCTCTCCAGCACTTCCCCAGCCTCCATCCCCTCTACTCCCCTAGCTCCAAATACCTCAGCGGCATCCAGAGAATATTTGTGCAGCCTGAACCTCAACTGCTGCTCTTTGTGATGCTCGGTTTTATGAGCCATTCTAAGTGGGTGAAAGGATGCCCAGATGGCTGACAAAACTTCCTTTTGCCACGGGGTCTCAATAAGTCACTTTGTTGCCCAAGCAAGGCTTAAAATTGTGTTCCACCTGCCTCAGCCTCCTGGAGTACTGGAATTGCAGGTGTGTGCCACCAGCCCAGCTCTAAAACATCATTTCTAAATAAGTCTGTGAAGGTAGGTAATGGTTGATACATTGCATCAACTTGAGAAGTTTAGGAGTCTAAGTGACTCGGAGAGGGCCGGTGCCTCACTTTATAAAGATCCTCATCCTGTGCAGGAGGAGGGCAGGAGGTGGAGTGAGGTTGGCAGCCTGCTTACAGCATAAGGGAGGAAAAGAGGCTTGCTCTCCCCCCACCTTTCTGCTCTTGCTGTTTTTGCTGTCTTCTGCCTCCTTGAACAGTTGCCCCTTTGCCCTGCCACCCTACCTGGGAGCAGGGTGATTACGGACTGAAACCTCCACAAACTGTGAGCTAAATAAACCTTTCCTTCCTTAATTTTGAGTGTTGGGTGTTTTGTCTCAGCTATGAGAGAAAAGTAACCTAGAAAGGATATTTGTAGAAGAGTTTAACATCTGAATCAGTAGACTAAATTTAAAAGAAAATTCACCCTCGTCAACATGAGTAGTCAACGTCCCATCGAAGGAGGGCTGGAGTAGGAGACAAATCTTGAGAAAGGGAACGTTTTCTTCTTTGCTTCTTGAGCTGCTACATCTATATTCTCCTGCCTTAAGACATGGAGCTTCCCAGATTTCACGCTCGGGGACTTACACCAGTACCTATCCCATCCTCAGCCCCTGGGTCTTCGTCATCAGTCTGAGAAGCAGTGCACTGATTTCTCTCATTCTCAGGCCCAAGCTGGACGGCACCACCAGCGTCTCTCCTCCAGCTTGCAGACAGCTTAGCGCAAGGGTGCTCAGCCTCCCGCAAGCCAATTCCCAGAACAAGACCTTTCTCAGGTGTCTTTGTTTGCACCTGTTTCTGTATCCTGCTGGGTCTGCTTCTCTGGAGAACCCTGACCTTATTAATAGGCTACCACCTAAAACTCTATCATTTCATGCTAGGGTGAACTTTCAACTAGACAGAAAAGATCTGGCCTCTCTTCACCTTAAAAACCTCCCCCACGCCTGTCTTCAATGTACTATCTCTGTTTGATCTACTTTAATACTTAGAGTAAACATCACAGGCTCCTCGGCTGTCTATCTCTTCCTCTATTTCCCACCTCCTTTTCCTCTTGATAATTTTTCCTATCCATGCACCTCCATGGGAGTCACCATCTCCTCAGCATCCCTCAGCCATTCCATCAGCTGTCCTGTTCTCGTCACATGTGGTCCCACAGCTGGCACCACAGCTGTGATCTGAAGTTGTGTGTTTGCTGACTTTCCTTCTGATCAACTACTCACTCGTGTGTTGTTAATGCCTGCAATCCAGCATAGTACTGAGCATATTATCCACATCCAAAATATATACCCTGAATTGGATTGAGCAGAAAGACTTGATTAACCAGTGTCTCAAAACATCACACAGGCAATTTCTTTTTCCTAAACTTCATGTATGAAAATGAGTTTGTCCCTCAGGTATCTCTTTTGAGGATGTGTGAGGTAAACGAGGGTCCACAGTAGATAAGATTCCCATGTCATGCTGAGAAGGACAGTAATGCCATCCTTTCTGCTCACTGGGGTTGACTCATTTAAACCCTCAACTGGAGGCAGAACCATAGACAACAGAGGCATCAATTAATCATCCAGAGTCCACAATGCTAGAGGAGACGCTCACCCTACAGCCCTGCAGCTGCTTTCTTCCTCCCAAGCCAGGAAGTCAATACTAACTCTCGTCACGCCTCCAGTCTCCTAGGTGAGAATTAAATGCAGATGTCTAGGTTTAACTAGGAAAATACATCTTTTTCCTACACTGCTAGCCTTGGGTCAATTGTCTAAATATTATTAAAATCATTGACTACAATGATGCATATAGCAGGTAAAAATTATGTTATTTGAGAGCAATACACAAAACGATGTTAGAATAAAACTTCATGTTTGAATGTTGCAGGAAAATTAACACAAAGGTTTTTTAACTGGTTCCTTTTTATGTAGCAATGAAAACTAGCTTTTTGTATTTATAGTTTTTCACATAAGCACAAGATGATCATATAGATGTAAAGTAATGATCTAATGCACTTAGAAATAAAAAGAACTAGGACAAATAAGGATGATTCACAGCAACAAGAGTCTTTTAAAAATCTTCAAATTAAATAACAAAGGGGGAGAAATGGAAAACAAGGATAAGTGAACTTTCCGTCTATTAAGTGGGATGTACTGATTTGAGAAGAAAATGATACAGGGTCCTCTGAGTTCAGTGTTTATCAAATGCCCCACACATCTTGGCCCACAAACCAGTTCTCTTCTGAGAAATTAAAGTGATAAATGGAGCAAAAGCAACAATATTAAGAAACAGCTTCAGTCTTGGAAAATCAACTTGAAATATGTAACTGAAATCTGGCAGGCCTCCAGATTTTATCCCCAGCTGCTGTCTCCTCCCAAACTATCCTTCTTCTCCTTTGCAAAGATCCTCAGTTTCAGGGATTTGTCGATATTATGTTTGTCAATTCACCCATCCCAGTGTCTTTCCTGAGCTTCAGTATACACACAACCCTCTCCCAGGCCATGCTGCTAGGTCCCATCCTCCAGACTGCGTATCATTCAGTTCAAAGAAAACCAAGTGGACTGATGATGATTAGTAAAACACGATCTCAAAAAATACAGTATTAGGTTACTACATAATTTCATTTTTATCTAAGACATCTGGAAATGAAAAGGAGACTCTCCTTGACTAAACTTAGCCACACTCATTTGCCTATGAAAATTGCTAATTATTTACATAATTGATTTCCTTCACCATCAACATGAGAGACCCAACAGGCACTAGCCTGATTTCCACAAGGTCATACCTCTGATATGACCCAAGTCGTTAAGTTCTTGCCTAGGAAAATTCAAGAAATTCAAGACTGCCAGAAGAACTTATTTATTCCAGCCAAATCAGCAAAGATATACCCTGGCCAAACAGCGGCCTTGCCCAATCATTCTTTAACCACAGCTCCCCCACCTGAATTTTGTATTTTCCACTCCCAACTTGAGCAATGCCCCCCACACACACACATTCCTTCATTCCTTCTCTCTACTTCTTCATTTTTCCCTTAATCTCATCATCATCTTAGCCTGGTTCAGAATTGAACCACATTTAGTTTACACGGAATTCCCTCTCCTCTACTGCACATTCAGTTTACACTGAATTCCCTCTCCTCTACTGCAACAGCCTGAACAAAAACCATTTTGCCGCCTTTTACAAATTTCTGGCTCTGTTTTGCTTTGACAGAGGTAGCTGGCTGCAAGGGACTGGCTCGGGCGCCCACTTGCCTTCGCCTTTGTCGCTGGACTACGCATGACTTCCTGTGCCAACCGCCTCATGGTACAAGATGCCTGCTACCATTCCAGCTACCATTGCTACTCTCCAGCCAGCTGGAAGGAGGGAGGAGAGAGGGAACAAATGTGCCCTTGAAAGGCGAATATTGGAAGCTGCTTGTACACCTCTGCTGATTACGTAAGACCTAAATGGCTGAGACAGGATGGTGGTGCATCGACACTGTTCTAAGCGATACTGTGCTTTGCAAACATGAGGAACTGGCTATTATTGAATTAGGATGCATTTTTTGAGTTTTAAAAATATTCTTTTTTTAAAAGTTAACATGTGCATTACAGGAGTCAAAAATGCAAGAAGCAAAGAACAAAGTCACACGCAGTCATAGGCAGCTTGGTTGGATGTGCACTCCGGGTGCCGTGTGTGCAGATACGATGTGTGTGCACATATGATGTGCGTGCATACATGATGTGCCATTTTGTGTGGCTGGGGTTGTACAGTGCATCTTGCTTTCCCATACACCATGAATATTTACCAATTCAAAATCCCAAAGTAACAAGAGTATTTTTGATAACAAAAATACACTACAGCAACTCAATCTGTCAGAAAAAAAATTGTAACACTGCCTTTCTTGGGAACAAATATCTCGCTGAAGATAAAAATGGCAACAGGCCTCTAGACAGAAATTTTGGCAAAGTCACAATCGCAAAGCTGCATTTCCTTGACGCTCGATTTAAAACGAGATGTAAAGCAACCGGGCACACCATGCGTGTAAAAAAAGAGTTATTGGATTGCTATGATTAAGATATTAGCAAGAAGCGCTGTTCCTGCCGAGTTGTTAATGCTCCTACGGCACAGCTGTATGACCCACACACGCTGACCGCTCAGCACACGTCTCTTCGAGCCCCTCTGCTGCCAGCCCAGTGACAAGTCCTAACGCACACTGCCCAGGGCTGTTGTAACAATTCCAAGTCTGAGACGCATCTTTTCCATCAATTATAGAAAAAAAGATACTTAAATGTTGTCTGACTCACTACCTCTAGCTTTTATCAGACATTGCCCCCTCAGGACATCCATGAAGCTTAGATCTGTGCAATACAGTATGAAATTTATCTACTATAAGCCCAAGTCCTTTACCAAAAATGCCCACACAGGCCTGTGCTTATGGTCTAAAAGCAACTTCCGGGTACGGAGATGCTGGTAAAGGGTCCTGGCCTCCCCGACCCATGCAGTTCCCTCCCCCACCATGTCAGTGTCTGAGCTCAGGACCACACCGAGCTCCAAGGGGTGGCTTTAACGAAGGTCCCTTCCAGAAGACAGTTCTTCCTAAAAACTAACAGACACTTACACAGGGATTATTTTTCTACTTCTCACATAATTTGAGCAGAAGGACTCATGTACAAGGAGAACAATGGCAAGGCAATCTGAACTCACTCAGCTTCCCTGTCTGCGTGTGTCCCTCCCACACCCCACGGATAGGCAGCACACTCCCCAAGACAACAAGCTTGATGGTTAAACTCCCCAAATACAGCCATTCCTGGGAAGTAGCAAAAAATGCTTACAACACCTTACTCTAGCCCTTGACTTTTACGTCTATGAATTTTAAGTATCTAAAAAGCCTACATGTTTCCAATAAGAACTTAACCAGCCTGTACAGATCGTGGTATCCAGGAAACTACACGCATGTACTTAACAGAGGCTATGATGGGCAAGGGTCATCTGACCAGGAACACTCCGCCCTCCAACCTGGCTGAGTTTCACTTGCCCTGCAGTTGGCACCCAGGGTGTCAGCAAGGTTCGTCAGGTTGTAACTTTCTAACCACAGGAACAGGCTGTGTCTCCCAGTCTCATCCTTGAACAGTGTTAGAAATATGCTTAGTATTAGAAATTCAAGTTTTAAATTTTTCTCTACTTTAAAATAGCTTCTACACTATGGCCTGAAGAGGCCTCGTTTTGAGGCCAACTTTTGGGCCCCCTGCAATCACCCTGGGCAGTGGCAGGGAGGGGCCAGGCTGCAGGTCCTTGAGGACTGGGAAGGGCAGAGGGTCTTTCCTAGGCCAGCAGAGCAAAGGCGTTTTCCCTCGGGATATTCAGTATACTCTGAGTCATTTTGCAAATCGCAGTTATTGCAACCCACATTTTCTGCTTCATTATTTTAAATTTCCTTGACTCTTCTGGGTTGAAAACTTCTTTTATTTTTCTCATTAGACTACATCTTCCCACTCATGATAGTAGCTATTCTTGAAATACTGACATGCAGATGTAACTCCAAATCCTTTTCCCCTCCTGAACAATGGAAACCCTGCAGAACAGGACGCTTACAGCACTGTTTGCCTCTGCTCTTCCTCTCTGACTGAAATGGGCCATGGCTTTCTCTTTTCTTTTTAACTCCACACTTTGAAAATATCCTGTTTATTGATACACTCAAGCAGGATTGAATTCGTTTACAAGTTCATCATTTGGATTGATCATTTTTGCATCTCAGGATGTCCTCCTGCCCCCATCTTCTTTATCTTTTATTAGTTCCACAAAATCAGGCCTCTTGCTGTGTGTTCCGTCAGTCTCTTATTATCTAGAATTGCCCTTTTCTGTGCCTCTGCTGGTGTTGTTTTGCTGAGTATGCGACTCTAGACTGGCTATGACTGACTGCCAACAAACCGAAGGCGCAGTCACTCCTCTCTGTCTAGGTTCCTGGCGCCGTCCTTTGGCTCTTTCTAGTCATGCTTCAATCTTTCCTTCCTCACTGATCACTACGTCTTCCAGCCCTGGGTTTCTTTGCTATTTGTTCTGCTGGATGTAAGTCTTGTTTCCTGAATCTGATTCATGTTTTTCAAGTTTTAGAAAATTTACTATTTCTATCTTTTTACTGTTTTTCCATTTCCCCTTGTGGGCTTCCAATGAGATGTATGTTAAACCTTCCATCTACCAACTATCTCTCCTTTACATTTCCTGTTCACTAACTCCGTGTTGAATCTATTTAACTTTCCTCTTAGGGTTTTTATTTTCTACAACAGCTTGTTACTCATTTCCTGTTTATGAATTCACTGTCTTCTTTCAAATTGTTTTTCCCTGATTGTTATACTTTCATTTTTGCAATTACAACTTCTTTTCTTTTAAGAGCTCTTATGCTGGGTCTCGTATTCTACTCCTGACATTTCCAACATCTGCAGCCGGTCTGCAGTTTCTGGATCTGTGGACTCTCAGGGACCTGCCTTCCGACACCACTATGTTCTCTGTTCCTGAACTTCATTGGTGACTATCTCGCAGGATTCGCTGGGAGAAACTTCCCTCAGAGAGAACTTGCTTCTACTTCCACTGGTGGCCAAGGGATGCCACGGACCAGGACTTGTTTTTTTATTTTCCTTTTTTGCATTACAAGAGTTTGGGTTCAAACTGGATTCCTGCTGCGCCAAAGTGAAATCCTTATCAGTGCTGCTTGCTGCCCTCCTCCCGCCTCGCTGCCTCTCCACTTTGGCTCTGTGCCACCCTCTGTCCTCCGTGGTTTGGAGTCCACATTCCAACCTTGTATCCCTTGCTCTGTAACCAAGTCTTCCAGCAGCATAGCTCCTGCTCTTGGCCCTTCCTGATGCAGATGTTTGTCTGTTTGTCTGTCTGTTTTGAAAAGAAAGGTCCCTGGAGACCTCCTCTACCTTCTGCAATTCCTCTGGTGGCTAGCACCTGTGCAGAAAATTTCAGTTGTGGGAAAGCTGCAAGACAGTTTCTCGGAGTTTTATCCAGAACAACAAGAGAGCATTCTCTAAAATGCTGACATTCTTTACTGCACTAAAAATCAAGTGCAGCTGATACAGGGGAATGAAACTCCGAATCTACTAGATTTTCAAGTTCATGTCAATGTTCTCTAAAACTGAGGAATAAATTCTAGGAACAACAGAGGTTAAGAGTAGGAAGGATGTATCAAAAGACGAATGCTTCTGTCTGAGAGGAACAGAAGGGGGATCAAAAAGTGGGTTGCCCATCAATTCCACTTTTCAAGGGTGTTTTATTGAGCAAAGCCACAAGGTGAGGCAGCCTTAAGATAGGACAGAACTGTAACCAATCAATAAGCTTATGAGAATAGTCACTTAGGTACTACTGATCCAATGGTAAATCATAGGATGGTTGTGAAGTGGGACAAAACTATGGTCAACCAATAAGTATGCAACAAGTACAGTTGCCAGGTTAATATTGATTAAAAGAGGATCAAATTGGAAAGCAAATCACACAGCAAGTGTGCATGGGACACACGACTTTCCTGGACGGTGTAGTTTAAAAGGTTAGGTTCTCCGCCCCAAGGTGATTGGTCCCTGCTTAGAACACCAGTCACTGCTGATCTTCCCTAGGGGACATATACAGGCAAGTAGCTCCTCTTTTTCTTGAAGTGTGGCCCCTCAGTGAATGCACCTCCAGCCACAGTTGTCTTCTGCATTGACCTCTCCAGGTCCCAGGGTTGTCTGACTGCCTGCAATGTTTCTACCTAACTTAGCTATCTACAATACAGTCAAGGGTGGGGAGCAAATTATGTGAACTAAATACATTTAGAAGAAAAGTAGGGAATCATGAAATTCAAGTTGTTCCAAACCAAAGGACACTTTCTGGCCAGTGGTGCCCACACAGGTGTCACCTGACTGATGTCTTGGAAGTGTTGCCAGGTGTCTGGTGTCAGGAAATTGAGTCGCATCCTTTCTTTCAACATGTGGAAGGAGAAAAGAACTCCAAGGCAGTGCTCATGTCTTGTGCTTCCAGGAGTTTAAACCAACAGTGTCAGTGCACTCCTGAAATATCAGCACAGCCTCATCCTCAACCATCATAAAGAAAACGCTAAACAGTTTACTTTACTCTCTGTTTCAAACCATTTTGAGACCAGTTTTGGAGGGTACCCTGCTAACTCCATATGGATCTAATCATCCTCACATATGCTCTTGGAGTTTGTGTAGCACCACTGGATCAAACCAACCTTGGATGCCATAGATGAAGATCCAACCTATCCTTTTGGGGGAGTACTTCGGGTTGCACCAAGCCCCTCACCTTCCCCACATACTTGCATCATTTTATTTTGAGACAAGACCCCACTAAATTACTAAATTGCCCAGGCTGAGCCGGAACTCTGATCTTCCCACCGCTGCCTCTCAGAGTCCTCTCGGAGTTTACCAGTGTGCACCACCAAGCCGAGTTCCAACCTGCTCCTACAGCCTCGTCACAATGTTAATTTTAGAAAGAAGAAAGAAAGTGCTCAAAATTAAAGAACAACTGGGATAGGGGAAAGAAGAAATGGAAGAAAGGCAAAGATGATATATATGCAGGTATACACATAGAACTGGATGTATGTGTAAGTATGCGAGATAGATAACTGTACTACTAATTCTCTGTTAGTTCATCAGAAAGAATAGTCTGTGTTGTCATTGTTTGATTGTCTGATCACTTTTTATGCCTAGATCTCATAACTTTAACAACTACTTCTAAGATAACAATATGCAATTTATAAACTCATGTTGATTTATACTTTTTCTTTAATTCTGTATTATTTCTACCCTTTCTCTGTTTTGATTTTTAAAATAAAATTTAAAAAAGAAAGAAAGAAAGAAGATATTTCATCTCACAGCAGAAAGCGGGGCAGCAATGAAGAGTGCTCACAGAGGCGATGCGCACACACTGCTTCGTGCCTGCACTGAGCTGGCCACTGAGCACCGGCAGCACAGGAGAGCAAGCGACTTCCTCAGAAGCTTTGCAACCAACTCTCCAAGCCGGACAGCAGTAGGAAGGGCCTTTGAACTGGAGTTGCTGGTCTTAATGTCAAAGTCTATCGCTTTCTTCTGGCAATATTAAATACTTGATTAACTAGTACTATTAGCAGTACTAGCAACTGTTTATTTATGTATTTTATTCTCATTGTAGTTTAATAAGGAAAAGATAATTTTTCACGTTTTTGCAGCTAGGTTGAAAGAGTTGGGCCAGAGTTTTCCCTGCAGGAATTAGGTTGGTCATAAACCTCAGAGCTTGGACCTGCAGGGATGTGGAACGGGCTGGGAACCTGGACAGAAAGCAGAAATTAAGAGGGACTGTGCAGTGAATGGATAAATATTAGGGCTCACACTCTCCGTATAACAGGAAACAAAACAGAGGTAGAGGACATGTTTCTAAAAGCTACACTTCTCTTGAACCTTACCTTCATCAATGACGAGGTCGAGGTCTCTCCCTACTTAGCCAAAGGGAGTGGCCCTCCTTAACCACGCTGGTTTATTATCACAAGGGTGTTGCTCTCAACTTTCACTTCTTACAAATGGAAATGCTGCTCATGCTTAAGATCCTGTATCTGAGACTCCAGGAACCAGGATTCCCTCTCCACTGAGACCCTCTCCCCAGTCCTCCTGAGAGACGCTTTCTGCATTAGCAGCTGCCTTTGCACTGCTGTTCCCACCCTTGCAAGACTGTGACACACCCTCTCCTCAAAACTGTGAGAAATATCTCTTCATATTAATGCTAAAGGTGAGTATCATCTGTCCATACCGTAAATCAGAAAAAGTACAATTTTTGCCAACTAACATTTCTCCAGATCTTAATTAAAATGGCAATTAAAATAGTTGCCATCTTTGTCACTCTTACTTTAACAATCTGTATCAATAGATGAATGAGTATATTCATTTCCCTTCCACTGGCTGAAATGTGAACTCTTCATGGGTATCTAATAACACTTTGATTTTACATTTACAGATTGCAGACCGATCGCATACCTGGGGCATGGGTGTTCCAGGCCTCTCTTTCTGCAGCATGCCTCAGGTTCCCTGCTCAGTGATACCTCCTCTGAAGCCAGTGTCACGCTCTCATGACTTTACTCGTGCCTGCTCCATCACGTACAACTCTTGTTCATTTGTCTCAAGGACCTCAGCACCTGTCTCTCACAACTGCTTTCTGTTCACTGCCATTCTCCATGGAGATATGCTTCATTAAGGTGACGTACATTCTAACCTTTGATCTCACAATGCTTGAGGATTTGCAACAAAATAATCTTCCAAGTCCACCAATCTTTACTACCCTGGAGACACAATTCTGTCTCAAAGTTATCCTCATTGGAAACGGCTGAATTGGGCTTTCTTGTTGTTGAGATGCAATACCAACACCCACAATACAAAGTTGGAAAGATTTAACTTGGCAGATGATTTTGGGGGATCAGTCCATGGTAAGCCATCTCAAAGACAGTAACTTTCTGGTGAAAGAGCGTGGCATGATAAAGATGCCTAGTTCATGGTAACCAGAGGGCAAAGCAAGGAAGCAAAGCCAGAAAATAAGGGCCTGGCCATACACAGAGCCTAAGACCCTGCCTCACAACCCACCCCGACACACCCAGAAGTGTGCGCACCAGTCCCCTGGGCAGATCCCAAAACCAATCAAGTTGACTCTGCTGACTGCCACCATGGCCTAACTGCAACTTCTCCTCTGCTTAAACTGCAGGTCTACTGTCCATGTCCTCAGCCACCAACCTATTTACCTACTCAACAGTCCATAATGACTCCTAGCACGTGTCACTAGCCTTGGACCCTCCACGTCACTGAATCTGCCCCACCTGTCCGCCACTCCCTGTATCCGTGCTCCATCGTTGAACTCCAAGTCATACCACAAAGTGTAATTACACTGTATCGCACTAAGACATCCAGGTACTAAAATTCTACTTCCATTTCTCTGATTTTGTAAAATCTTAGATTAAATCCTTAGGAAGAAAATCTAAAGAAAGCATCTATGATTAGTGTATGAGAAGGCTTGAGAATATTAACATGTTGGTAGTAGATAAATATTAAGAAAATATTTTATCAATACATTTTAATAGCTTATTTTAATGGAAATATGCTGTTGAATATAATTTCTGGATTCAAGTGAAAGGGAAGATATAATTTATTATTTGCTATATAATAAGAAAATGATACCTTAGTTACTTTTTCCCATTGCTGAGAAAAAATAGCCAACATCCAAATTTAAACAGCTCACTGTTTCAATTCGTAGTTGGCTGGCACCAAGGCAAGATGGCATGGCAGAGGGCATCACAGAGGAGAAATGGCTCATGGTGGGCAGAAGGAAGCAAAGCAGCCATGAAGCAGCAGCAGCCCTGCCTTCTTTCTGTCCCTGTATACCCACCCAGGCTGCCTTCCTTCTGGGTGGTGTCACCCACACCCAGGATGGACCTTCCTATTATCCACAGCCAGAACTAAGTGGCTGATTCAATAATCAAACACCGATAATCACAGCATCACACACTCTGGATCCAGCTGCCCTGAAAAGCCCCACCTGTGCCCATGTGAGGCCTTGGGGAGCATCCGGACACACGGACAGTGGATAATAAGTACATCTAGTCAAGGGTATGGAGTCCTAGCTATACATTAATATTACCTGACAGACTTCAGAGGTCAATACCAGGAGCTTACAACATACTGATCCAAGCAAAATATCCATGTTGTGACATAGACATTAATATTTACTTTAATTTGCATAAGTATCTACTACACTCATCCAGAGTTTTAAAAAATTTAGCTTGTATAAAGGCTTAACTCTGACAGTCAGTCTTGCTGAGAATCACCAGAAGCCATGGAAGTATTACAGGGCCACATTTTTAATTTCCATTTCCTGAGTTTTTTAATTTTGCCCAGATGGCTTCCTAATTGGCTTGTTTTACTCTAGGTTGGTTAAAAAAAATCTCACTCATTGAAAATGAACCTTAAATGCACTATTTTACTGATTGTGGTCATTCTGTATTAAATATAAGCTTTTTAACCATACAGATAGAAAAATATACAAAACTTCTTGCTAGTCTGAAATAATGATGGAAATTAAAATATTGGTACCAATTATAGATTTTCACATAGAATTGTATTTTTGTTAGTCATTAACTCACATATTTAGAGTTGACTGTAATAGTTTCACTTTCAAAGAAACATCCTCATACAAGCATAGTTTCGTGTTTATATTTATCTAAATTTTATTTACTGCAGAGGGGTTGGGATGGCTGATGCACCATACAACTTCAAACTTCATTAGTGATTTGATTCATACATACAATCCAAACCCCTTATAAATAAAATGGACAAAGAGCTAAGCAGCAAAGTCACTACTGAGAAACATGTGATCTCAATAGAGTGAGATGACTCATTTTGTACAACACAAGTGTATCATTTTTCAATGGCGAAGACTTGATTCGAACATCCTGTCGGGACTGTATTTATCTAAGCCCTTCTTCCTGGCAGGCTATGGAACAAAGCACTGCTGGCACATCATGAATGTGGCAGAAAATGATGTCACAGCCTGCAGTGCATATGCAGTTCACCACATGACCTTGGAAGCATGCGTCACCGTTTCTTAGTTAGCCTTGGAGGCAAGGGTGGATGCAGGCCTTTTAGAGCTGTTTATTTAATACAAGTGGCAAACCTGGGAGTGTTTGTGGTTTTTAAAGGTCAAATGAATAGGAACACAAACGCTGAGCATTTCATACCATCAAATACATTTTTATAGCTTAAACAAAGAAACTTAGGAACTGCATAAATATACCGACCCACACAAGTAGAGTTCCAACAAACCTTGAACCTATTCTACTTTCTTGCATGAAGCAATCACCAATATGTTGTTAAGGCGTGGTGAAGCAATTTCTCACAAAATAAGCCAAAAAACAAAAAAATGTATCCTGACTTTGTGGTTGCAAATGTCTAACACTTCACTAGACTAACGAAGATCACCCAGTCAAACTCACTCAGAGAAGCAGGGCCTCAGGTTACACTTCTCATTAGACACAGGAGAAACTGACCAGGAAATGCACTGTGTACAACTTTCCTCACAAACTTTACCAATTGCAGAGCTGGAACTATTCCTCCTGTCACTAACTCCTAGCTTAGGCAAAATCAGAATGCTTTTCAAATTTCAGATCAAGAAATTGGTAATTTTTTTAATTTTAGTACTATGGCTTTTTATTTTAAGATAAATGAAAACATTCTTCATTTTAAAATAAAGCACCTTGAGATTTTAACTTCTCTGAATTAAGTTCACAAGACTTAGTATTACAGCAAGGGTCTAGCCCCAATTTCTCCACTGAAGTAGTTTAAGTGAATGAGGTTAAGACTGATAGCACATCAATTTTATTCAATCTGCTCATTCTTAAAACTATACCACAATATCTAGTTAAACTTTATTTGCAGAAGATGTAAATAAATATATGAATTGAATATGTCAATCAAAATTAATTTGATATTTTCTCATAATTCACTAGTGTGTTTATTGTATTTTACCTCTAGAAGATGTTTATTTGTTGAAAACCTGAATACTTACTTGGAAAACTAAAAGTGAAATGTTCATGACAGGACTTAAGATAACATCTCTAGCACTTACAGAGCTTTTTGTTAAATAAACATGATATAATCATCAATATTCAGATGCAGCTCTAGAAGGAACTATAAGTAAACATGTTAAGTTAAGAATTTAAAGTGTTTATATCTTATACTATTCCACTAAAATTCGAAGTATCCAAGTAATTGAAAATTCTTTGTCTTTTGTTAAAGCTGTTTTATCCACCCACGGTAGAAGTGAAATAGACTATGGAAACTGAGCATTTCTAGAAACTGCCTACTTTTTAGCAGAACACTTTCTTCTTATGAAACCTTAAGCAAATGTCTACTATATACATTTCTTCGAACTGCTTTTGTTGGGGATGCTTTCCAATAGTTCTTCCATTCTCCACATGCTGCGGTATTTCACTCAACCCTATAGAAACTCCTACTGCTCTTCATAAATAAAAAAAGCCCTCATTTTCACAGATGATGAAGCACAACCCCAGTGTTACCAAAGGGAGTGCGTTAGTGTTAGAAGCAGAGGGAGAACCCGAGTGCAATAACCTTGCCCGAAGAGGTGCAGTCTTTGCCCTAGCTCTTGGCCATGCAGTGGTCATCTGCCCAGTGAAGGCATCTCTGTTTGCCTGGAGACCTCGGGGTATGTAGACTGTCAATGCTAGTAACATGACTTATGGGAGGAAGTCTTGTGGTATTTATGAGACTGATCATGGCAGGGGCTGGAGCCTGAGGTCAGTCATATGAATAGACATGGTAAACCAAAACCATGAGTGAGTAGCAGGGCTTTTCCACACTGTGTGAGTCTTCCTAACCAGTGGTTACCTCTGTGAGTGGACTTGGAGGGCACTAGACAATGTGTGCAGTCACTATGTTGACTTCTTTGGTCAGTTGATCTCTTACAACACCCCAGCCTCAACCCACGCATTTTCAGCTTAGCACAATACAGGATCACCACCAACTACAGCAACTCTGTAGCCACCTTCTCCTTTAATGGTAAGGAATATTCTATAAGTAAATGCGTGAATGCAATTTAGAGTATACTCCAGTTCACTTGGTAATGAAGTGTTACATAGACAAGGGGTCAAAAGTTAGGAAGTAAATCTTAAAGTCTTCCTAATAAGGTTGACATGAATAATGTCAGATCATTAAATATATTTCATTTTATTAAGTATTCTCCAGTATGGGTTTCATTGCTTCTCTCACAGCTCTATGTGGTAGGAAATCACCATCATAACTGTTTTGCATTGTAACGCCTCAAATATCAAGTGTGCCTCACAAGATGCTAGAAGTTCAACCTCTGTTCCCTTTCCGCCCACCTGGAGAGGACAGCTCCCCACCCTGCCGGTTCCTTTGCCCGCTAGACCAGCTGTGCCCTCTCTGGTCTTTGGTCTTCGCCACCTGGTACTGTTCAGACACACTGACCCATGGTAGTACTCAGATAAGGCAATCACATCCTCCCATAAACCCAAAGCAGGGCCCTTCCCTCCTATTTCCACAAAGCCAGCCTCTCACGGTTTTTTGCTCGTTTGTATGTTTGTTTGTTTGTTTTGTTTTGGTTGGGTGGTTGGCAGTTTTTCCTCTGTCCCTGAGCATATTTTCTGTGTGCCTGCACGGCGTGCAGCGGCCTTGCTTTTCTCTCGGGCTGTAAGCACTTGGGACTACTGCGCTGCTGCCAGGCTCGCCTGGCCATTCTTGGGAGCCACGCATTTGGCCATCTTATTACTCACATTCCCCTCTCCCCAGCCAGAGTTTTCCTGTCCCAGTGCTGGGAAGAGAAGGTAGAACATCGCTGTACAATGAACTAGACCTGTTTTCATGGCACGCACATGTGTACCAAGACTTTCTAACCTCAAACCTCTTTAAGCATATCCACGTCTCTCTGTCCCCTAAAGCCAGATTATTACATCAGCGATAAGGCACTAAGATGGAATGATTTTGAGAACTCAGAGTTAAAAAACACAAATAAAAATAAATAAGGAGAAACTTTTCCAAGGCCAGAACCAGGGCTGAAGATTTACATAGGAAGAATAGATTTGGTTTTCTTTTTTATTGTTTTTTTAGGCCAAAAGATTGCTTGGATTTCCTTGGCAACCCCGATAGCAACAGGCTGAGAAAATAGATTAATTTTAGTCAGTGCCAGTGGTTTACAGGACTGGATCTGAAGCAGTTCCTTGTGGGTCACTCGGGTTGCTTCGATTTCACGGCCATCGCTTGCACCCAGGAGCACAGCCTAGTAATTACAGCAGGGGTCAAAGCGAGCAGACCAGTGACAGCACCGGCTGGCTGTGCAGTCTCTGGCGGGGCGCAGCGCTGGGATTCGCTAAGGGTTTCTGGACGCCGATTTCTACAATTTAATGACAGCGCACTGCGAAGCCGATGGATCTGTTCGGGGAGGTACTTACATAGTACCTCCACACGTTAATGAAGTACTTACTCAGAGCTGTGCAGCACTTTTTTTTTTTAAGTTTGAGAAGATAAGGAAATTCAGGTTCCATTTTGAGAATTGCAATCTTGAAAATAGAGAAGATTTTCTATTCCAGCGGCTCTAGGGTAATGTTTACTTCTGCCCCCTTACAGCGGTGCATCTTCAGCCCGGTTCCTTTATTCCATTCGTGTCCTCACGTGGAAATTGAGAATAATTCCCCGGGAAACAAGTTCGATGTTGAACATGTTGTTATAATATAGCCTTGACCATTTCAAAACCAAGGTACAAGTAAGTAAATTATCTGAGGAACAAAGTTAAAACCAGCTAAAGTTGTGTTACATATGTCTTGCAGAGTAACACACCAATGTAATATTATAGACTGTGAAGTCATGTACAGCATTAAGATTTAAGTAATTTTTCTTAAATGAAAAAAATCATAACAGCAAAATAGCCATACTTGCCAAATGTGTTAAACTTGAGAAGTTGATGATTTGACTTGCAAGCTGTTGTGCATATCATCTCTTCACTTCGTACGGAGTAGTTTGCCTGTTCAAACAATCCTGGAATCGTGTTTATGACTTTGCCCCATCTATCATAAGATAGTGTATTTTCCTCTGGCCTTCTTTTAAGACAGAGAAGGTGGAAATCTGCAAAAGTAGTAGTTTTAGACCACAGGATTACAACCCTGGGAGAGATTTTGAAACATCCTTTCCACAACTCAACCGGTCTAGTGAAATAAGGATGCTTAATATAAAGAGCAGTAGCATTCCTTCTAAAGAAAGGAAACATCAAGTCAAACTTCAGCTATGCTGAATTGTGAGGAGAAACTCATGAAGTACGGAATGTATTTTAATTTCCCTTTGTTGCTCTAGCCAAAAAAGACCACAAATTTCAATGCAGACCTCAGTAAATTGTCTTCCTCTGTGTTTCCCAGGTAAGGAAGGCACGCCCACCTTCCTGCACTCATTCAGCACCGTCCTAACATGCAAATCTCAGTGCTGATGGACATAACTGTTCTGCCCTGATATTACAAACAAAAATAATATAAGAAATAAAATCTTTTAATGCAAAAGTATTCAGGGAAATAGTAAATATTTTTGTACTTGTAACAACCAAGGAGATTGATCTTTTACTTAGCTTTATCCATAATACCATTGCGCTGTGTGAATGAAGACAATTCACATAATTGTCAGAGTCGATGCTGGTCTAGGCACTGTTACAGACTGAGGGAATCTAAGGGCACAGATAGTTTTATTTTTCTTTTTAAGGAGTGAATGTGACTCTCAAAGTCCAAAAGTCTTGCTATAAATTGTTTCCTTTCTGTAAATTTCCATGACCAACAACCAAGCTTCAAACAGTAAATTATACCTAACCAGCAATAAGGGTTTCAAACAGTAAATTATACAGTTTAAGTAATTCTTAATGCTGATTTAGTTTCATTATAAATTCCTTTACAATTTTCTTTTTCTTAATGAGCTAAAGGAAAAAAAATATTATAGTATTCCTTTTAGAGCTTAGTTATTTAGCAAATGTAAGCAAGAAAAATAGAATTCAATAGCTGTTAGACTCTATGGAAGTTTGTTGTGTATGTTTCTTAAACAAATAATTTTAATCTAAGGTAAATCCAACACCATGCTGTTCTATCGTGAGAAGTTTTACATTTTCAGCTTTTTGAAGCAAATAAACCATTTATTGTACAGGTATTTTAGTTTCAAGCAAAAATATACACATTCGTGAACCATTAAAGAAAAGCAGTTTCTATTTCAGTTAGTCTAGAAAAAGGTAGGGCAAGTAGCATAACCCAAGAGATGAATCTTGAGAACCAGGACAGATTAACATGTAGGAGAGATTCAGGTCATGCACTCATGTTAGGGTCTTTAAGAGGGGAACCACGCTTCAAATGTGAGCATTCAGGGGAAATTCCACTACAGAAAAGACATCAGGTGAGAAAAACAGTCATTTAGAAATACATATAGGGAACTGTGGAGAACATTTCTACCATCCTGTGGAAGAGAGGACCAATTAGAGAAAGGATTATGAAGAAAAGGACCCTGGCTTGATAACTCACAATTAACAGGTTCTGATGTAGGTGCAGGTAAGTTAATTCACACTGAGCACTGGAATCAACACTGGTTAGTAAATTAAAGAGTAGAGTTCAGCTAAACATAGAAAAGTTAATGTGGTACATTCTTGAAACAAGTTGCTTACTAAAATTTAAGATTTGTTAAATTCCCCATCTTATGATGCATATATTAAAGGTGATTCACTGTGAAGGTTAATATTTACAAGTCATTCAGGTAAATATATAGTTACAACTGCACAATTTCTAGCAGCTGGTAACATTAAATCCTTTCACTGCTACAGCACCTTATGAAAAATAAAGTCTTAAATCAGTATTGTGGGGGATTCTAGGACCACAAGTGTGCACAGTACAAACGGGTATTTCCTCAAAGACAACTCAAATTAACAGTGTTACAAAGCAATTTAGTTGAGAACAGCCAAGATGCAAACTAGATAAACACCAGTGCTAAAAATCAAATCTGAAAAGTCCTTTATAAAACAGCTCACTAACCTGTAAGTTTATGAAGAAAGTGTACACCATTTGACCTCCACTTTTAGCATTAGCCTAAACATGGCAACACTCCTGAGACATCTGTTGATTGAAACAAATGAATATGTAAATAAATGCCTGTATCTGGGTAAGAACATAAATCCCTCTCATCAAGACTGGGAATTGAAAGACTAGGAAAACTAAAAGAAGTTGACGCTAAGAGACTGGTTCTTCATTGAGGAGATTTCCTTCAAAATCAGGGATGACACATGTATCTGGGTTTGTCTTTCACACCTAAAGAAATGATGCAGGAACCAATGAAAACGGTTTTAGCCAGTGAAGAATTACAGACTAAAATAATAGCCCACAAACAATACACCTATTTTTAATCATGTTTTTCTCAGTACTTTAGATTTAGCTTTCGTATTTTGTAGTGGTTTTCAAGTTAATCCATTGTTAGATACTGTATTTTGGCAAACTTATGTTTCCTTGTCAGTGTATTTAACTAATGACACTACAATCAATTTATAAAATTGGTGAATAGTTGAAGCAGTCCTGTAGTTTTCAGTAAGACATTTAACTGAATAATGCTGCTAATATAAGTATTAAAATACTTCCTGTAATCTTTCCTTCCTATAACTGGAGGGGAATCTATTTAACCAAGATGCTTTTAGGGTAAGCTTTATTTCTTTCTACAAAAAATAGATACTCATTATGAGAAACTGGAAAATACAAAACAAAACCAAAAAAAAGGACACTGCAGTGGCCCGCTGAGTCACAACTCCTTGAACTATTGCTTACTTAAACCCAGCTACAATGGTCAGCCCTGTTCCAGCTGTGATTCACCCGCTGTCAGCACCACCCTTCAGATATCCATGATGCGTTTCCCGGATGTTAGGCCCACTTCTCCAGCATCACAGGAAACCACTCATCTCTTAAATAAAAGTGGCCTGGAAGGAGAGAGGAGTAGCCCCTGCAGTCAGTCCTCTCCCAAAGAGTAACAGAGTCAGCGGGTTATTCTCCAACCTCCAGGCTTTCTGGAACATTCTGGGTACTTCTCGGGTGGCCTAATGGAATGGGGTGCCTGTTGCCCACATCAGCCACCTTGTTGGCTTTTCTTTCTCACTCTCCCATCACTCCAGCTCCTGTTTCCACCTCCTAAATAAGCTACCTGATTGCGAGTCCCTTTCGTAGTATGCATTTTCAACAGAACCCAAACTAAGGCACATAAGATAGAAAGAATTGCTGTGGTTCCCGTACTGAGAAAAAGCCAACCTAGCATTTTAGTGAGTATACTTCCCATTATAATTCTTTTTTAATCTGCATAGTAAAGTCTTATGGTTAGAAGTTATTTTAACATTATCAGAGTATGCACAACAAATAAGGAACGTATCCTTCCCCGTCTCCCAACCCCATCTTTAACAACCACTTTTCCTTAGTAGGAAGTCCTATTAGAGATTTGGCTTGGTTTGGTTTTGGTGCATGTCTGTGATGCGTAAGGACTACTTTTGTTGCAGAAAAACCAATATCAAACTGAATGGAAGGCTCTTTGCAGCAAGAGGTTAGAAGATGACTGCTACACTAGTGGGCTGGAGGGACCAAACCCAAATCACTAGAGAAGAACTGGCTCTGAGTCCAGTTTAACTACAGTTTACAAGCAGGAAGCACAAAGCATGACATGATTGGTTACACGGATTGAATTAACTCATATAGTGTCAGGAAAACTAACTCTAAATATATTTGCTTAAAAGGAATTGTTTCATACCATAGGAACATCCTGGGGAAAAAGGGAGGGGGTTCAAGAGGAGCAAGCAGAGTTAAAAAGTATCTTTGACTGGGTTACTTCACCCCAGCCAAAGCCCTTGAAGCAGTTAGAAGCAATATATTTTCTTAATTCAGGGAAACATAAGCTGAGAACAGTCAAATTGGCCCAGTGCACTATAGGAAGAAAAGCAGCTGGACCCAGACAGTCAAGGCTGATTGAATTTAGCAGGGTATTCACGTGATAGGCAGCAGGAGCCCAGACAGAGGCCACTATTTGGTTTTAGCTGTAACATGTCTACAAGTTTATCATTCTGTAACTGTGCTTTTACTAATCATATAATTGTGCCCTTACACTTTCACTGCTGGTACTTTGTACCATGACACACTTTAATTTTCCTTACATAACCCTTTCTCCTCGCTTCCTCCACCCTCATCTCATCACCTTTCCTTTTTTGAAAGATGTATTTCTTTGCTTCTTTTTATTCATATTTTACCTTACTCTTCAATTTATTTATGCTTTGGGTTTTTCAAATAAGAGAAACCATGCAATATTTAAGTTTGCATGCCTGATTTACTTCACTTACATTATGTCCTCATGATGCATCCGTTTTCCTATAATCAATTCAAATTTATTCTTCTTTATAGCAGAATAGTATTCCTGTGTATATAAACATCACTTTTTTTACCCAGTCACTTGTTGATGGAAATATAGGGTGTTTCAAAGATTCATCTGTTATGATTTGTGCTGCTTTAAGCATGTGTGTGCAAACTCCACTGTCAAATGACATTTTTAACTCTCAGGAAGATACTTCACAGGAGAATAGTTAGGTCAAATTAAATTTCCATTTTCAGTTTTGTCGAAGACTGTCACACTGAGTTCCACAGTGGCTGCTCTGTGTTACACTCCCAGCAGCAATGCAGATGGGGTCCTTTTCACCCTTTTTCACCACAGCCTCACCAGCATTTGTTATTATTTGGTTTCCTGATGATGGCCATTGCCTTTAATGTGCTTAATAATGAAAGCAACATTTTCGTATGCCTTTGACTACTTTTCACAACTTAAAAAGTTATCAGTTTGGTTATTTTAGGAAAAACATATGGAATTGATCTTTTGATTATCTTTCGAATCATGATGTCAGTAACTAAGTAAGTCCTTAATGAGTGGCATACAATCTTACACTGTAGAAATGTCTAGTGAAGTAAATAATCTATATTAATCAATTGAGTGATTGGGACCAGTGATCACTCTAAGCGGCTGGGGATGAGCTGGGAATCAGCTGCAGCCTGGGACCCTTTGGTGAGTTTCTCTCACCGCACCTAGCGGGTGGCTGAGGTCGCTACCCTTCGAGTGCTGCAGGCTGGGAGGCCTCCGCTCCACGCCCCCTCACACTTCTCCAGGGATTGCTAGGGTGAACCCGTGTCCTGCGAACACATGCTACTCCCCAGGAGAAGAAACCTGGGTGCCAAATTACCTAATCCCAAACCAAGTACTAGAAACCCAAGTGACATCCCTGAGTGTGCACCGTCACTGAGCCCTCCCTCCATCCGCAGCGTGTGCAGGGTCACCCGTCATCGCCCTTGTCGGGAAAGCTTCTACCTTGTGTGTCTGTCTTCTGCCACTAATCTCAGTCATCGAGAACTTCAGTTCATGATAGGTTTTGGGAATTGCTTTGCAAAGGAATTTATGTTTTTCTTAACAGCAAACACAAAAATTTTAAAAAAAGGTATATTTTTTATGTCTGCTTTTTTTTTTTTTAATGTCTGCTTCTAATAACCCACTGCAGGCTTCTCTGAAACACACAAAGACGTTTCCAAGTGGAATTACCTAATTTTTCTTTTAGATACACACAAATAAGAATAGAAGAAAATCAGAGTCCTGTTACTTCTCCACAAACATGAGGATTCCGACTCCTCCCTTGATGTTAGGTTTTTCCTCCTGTGAAACCTAGGCCATGACTCGGGCTGCATTTTTCTCTTGCTCCAATGGAAAAGCAGTTTGCAAAGGCAGTTCCCATATAAGGCCGCCCATTTCATATGGAGTCCGTTGCTTCTCTCTTCTCTTTCTGTCAAGTACAGTGCTTTTAACAGCAGCTGCAGCTGTGCCAACCCCAGAAAAGTGCTCAGTAATTCTGAGCAGAGTAGGAGGTCCTCCCCGCCAACGGCTTTGCCTTGCCTGTGCTGCATTTCCATACACTCGACATGTATCATAACACTGAAGTTGCCCCAAACCATCACACTGTTCTGCTTCAAACCAGGGAAGGGATACACAGTACCCCATGCAGTGGGGCTCTGATGCTGACTACCCAAAGTGTCACTAGCCCTAACAAGGTAAGCAGTCCTCCATCGGTCTGTCCACTCTGAGACGTCAGCATCAAGCGTCAGGATTCCCAGGCCACCCTCACATCTGGACAACTGCTTACAAATCTGCGGGTTCCCGCATACACTTTGTTTCTCTGTTTTCCTAGAATGACTCAAAAGCTCAGGAAGCACTAAACTTACAATCGCAACAAAGGATGAAATTAGAACTGGCCAAAGAAGTACTGGAGCGGCCAGGGTACGGGAGCATCGCGAACAAACGGTAGTGTTTCCAGCCACCACCGAGCTCAGACCTGTCATCCTCCTGGTGTTTCACAGGCATTGCCAACGGGACCTCACTCCGGCTTGGTGCATACAGGGACTTCATCATGTAGACGTGGGTGACCAAGTTACTGATCATGAGTTTCAACCCCAGTCCCCTCCCCTCCCAGGAAGTCAGGCTGACAACCGGGGCACAAAGTCTCAGCCCTTTAGCCAAGTGATTGGTCTTCCCAGCGCAGCCAAGCCCCATGCTGAACCCTTCCTTTAAAATAAGTTCAGGAGCTGTGCACAGTGGCCATCAAAGATGTCTCTGTCACTCAGGAAATTCCCAAGGTTGAGAGTGTCCTTCATGTGCGCTTCTTTTTTTTGTACCAGGGATCGAACTCACAACCTTGCACTTGCCAGGCAGGTGCTTATACCACTGAGCTAAATCCCCAGCCCTATTTTTTGACACAGGGTCTCACTGTGCATTTCAGGCTGGCCTTGAGCTCACTTTGGAGCTCAGGCTAGTTTCAAACTCACAATGATCCTCCTGCCTCAGCCTCCTGAGTGCTGGGATTAAAGGCTCCTTCATGGACACTTTGACGGGACAAAGACTGGTCTTTTGCTCATTATATAATACTGTGGAGCATGTGATCAAGCACATAAAAACACACTTCTATTACTTGGTCCCTAAAATCAAAGAAGACAAAAAATATGACTAGAGAGAAGTGCTGCTACTCTTCGAAAAGTCAGAAAAGAGTGTATAATAGACATCTGTTAATAAATCTCACACCAGAGTAACACAATCTAGGAATTTAACACAAGTCACAATGTGCAATAATGAAAGGAAAACCAAACTTCAATGTTAAGCAATAGAAGTAAGAATCCTGAGACTTAAAATCCACTTTCAACCTAGCTAATTCTCCCTTTCTGTGAGTCATTTAAACCCTTTCTACCAACTCAATTTCTTTCTTTCTGGGGGATGAATAAAATATCTTCAAGGGCTGTTGTAAAGTACATAGATAGTGAGTAAAACTGAAATTCAGGTTAGGACAAAAAAACTCATCAAAGGGGATTCTACTTGTGAAGATTTTATTCCCCCAATTGTGGAGAATTAGATCCCTCATGACAATTGAATTATTTTTCTTCCTCTCCACCCCCACCTACACTGAATTTCAAAGCTCTGGCTATGACATCATGATTAGACAAAGTAGAACAAATTAGATCTCAACCAATGAATGTCTTTGAAAACCTACGATTACTGGACCAGTGGTACCTATGTTTAGTGTTATGTACTAATCCTTCAGTTCACAAATGCTTCTGTTCACAAATAATTTGTTTTGTGAATAGAAACTTTTGGCAAAATTTTGCAGCCATTCTTGGAACTCCACACTGGGTGACACTGAACTGCTGTGTCCAGTGCAGCTCTCAGAATTCCCAGAGGACAGAGGATGGAGGATGAAGGATGAAGACAAGAGTCAGAGTACAGAAAGCTGAATTCAGGTGGAGTCTCCTCTCCCCACAGGAGAAAAGAACTGCCCAAGGCCTGCAGTGCATCTATTTATACACTCGGCAGGTTGATGTCACATGACGCCCCTCTGCCTATCAGCTTGTTTGCTTGGTTTGCCTCGGGCTCTCCATGTTTTGGGGGCTGAAACAGTTTGTTCACATGACTCACCTTGGGTTCTCCATGTACTCCGGGCTGGCCCTGCACACCTGATCCATTTCCAGCTTCCACCACTCCCCACATTGAACCTTATAGGGAAATTTGATTTAGTTCCCAGTATCAAGAAATGAAGGAAGTTCATGAACCAATGTACTGTATCACCATACTTTGTGTCTATGTGCTTCTCCAAAACCTCATGAAGTCATAGGTGGGACTTTGGGGAGATGACTGGATCATGGGGGTGTGATACCCACATGTGGTTTAGTCCACTGATGAGTTTATAGCTTAATGTGCTCTTGGGAGGTGAAACCTAGTTGGAAGAGATGTGTTGCTGGGGGTGTGTCTTGGAAAGTCTATTTCCCTTCATCATTCTCTTTCTGCTTCTTACTGCCATGCCATGAGCGGCTTCTCTTTTCCCCCTCTGCCATACTGTGCTGCCTTAGAGACACTGACTCCAACTTCTACTGAACTGAAACCTCTACAAATGGTGAGCCAAAATAAAACTCTCCTTTGATTTGTGGATGCTGAATATTGTGTCACAGCAAGGAGGACATAGCTAAGACAATTACTATAAATACTTATCAGCCCTGGTTTACTAAATTTGGTTTCTGCCTAGTATTTGAGCAGAAACTTTGCACTCTTCCCTAGAAATCCATCAACAGTAAAAGATGATATAAACACTTTTTCCACATGTTGAAGGCAAGGGAGAGATTGATATACCCCTCTACAGAGACCACAGCTTACAAGTCAATCTTCCTTAACAATGCCACACATGCCTCCCAGGTCATTCACTTGAAGACTTTAGTTTTGTTTCTAAGTCTCAAGTTCCTATTGCTAAATGAATGACAGGCAGTCAATATGTCCGTCTGCAGGTCTATAGTTCTTGCTGCTAAGGAAATGAAACTCCCTTTTCTTCCTAATATGTTAAATCAAAGAAATGCAGGTTCTGAACTGGATGTTATGTTGCAGACACTTCCTCTCTACATGTATTGACTTGATCCTGCGTCCCCCCAAGGCCTCATGTAATTTGGATGGGGCTGAGTCTGGCATTCGTGATTGGTTTGTTGTCTAGCCTGGGGATTGGCGATGTGAGTACTGCACCTGCCCAGTGGTGGAGCCGACATACAGTGTAAGGGAGGGAGGAACACAGGTCTTCCTTTCTCTTTCTCTCTCTCTTGCCCTCTCTCTTGCTGGGTTCATGCACCTTGCTGTTTGGAGGCTGCCATGAATGGCTGCCCCACCACGTCATGCTGCCTTGGAGCCAGCTAAGTACGGACCAAAACTCCTGAGCTGTAAGAAATAAACATTTTCTTCCCTAATTTTGGGCATCAGGTATTTTGTCCTAGCAATGAGTAAAAAGTAACTAAGACACTGTGTTAACACAACTGCTACTTTCCACCTTCCAGCTGGGTTCATGAAATTATCAACCAGTGGCTATGTTCTCACATCCAGATGCTGGCGCTCAGTAAAAACCACCACAATAGAAAGGCCTTCAGAGCAGCCCTAGAAGCAAAGTCCTTCTCTGACCTACTCCGACTTCCTATTTTCTGTTCCACTTTCTTCCCAGTAAGGTATATCAGGGACCTGGCCTAGATCTCCAATCTCCCAAACAAATGTATGGCGAAGGTTAAAGTAAATAAGATAAGTGATATAATTTTAGGGCTCCAGGAAGATCAAAACCCTTCTACACAGTTTGAGACTCTGAGGGCTAAGACAAGACCTGTCTCTCGGCAGCCCGTATTTATTTTTTCAGTCAAGGAAGGGATTACAGTGGAAAACACAGGAAACTCAGCTGGATCTTGGAAGTGTTTCAAAGACTTTTTCTAAGTAGCATATTATGTTAATTTTGGAGAAGTATCTCGACCTTGAGTATAATCCTGAGATGACTCATGAAGGCATAGATGATCTTACGCTAAGAAGAGTCAATGGGAAATCTCAGATGGGTGGTACCAGTAATCCTAATCCTTTCTTTCATCCTACAGGAAAATATGAAAAACCAGACACTGTGAATTTGTGGGCCCCAACAAAGGCAAATGATAGAAAGAACCTTTTCCCAAAAACATAACACCTAATCATATTACTCCATTGTTCCCCACCTTCTGTCTTGGAACTGGCCATAAAGATATTCTCTGACCTAGCTGGCCTGATAGCAGATTATAATACTGCCATTTCAGAAGTGGTCCTTCCACATCCCTGCAGGGAAAGAATGCTGAAGAGAGAGGACATGAACCATTTGAATGAGCAGGCCTCTCCCTATACAGCCTATAAACAACAGACCACGCCCTCTCTGTCCAGTCAGATTTGTATGCGACCAGCCATTTTTACTGAACCTAACCATAAAATTGGATAGCTCATCTTGGGTATTCGGGTCCTCAGTCTCAAGCCTCCCATGTCCCTTGAAATTGTGATCATCTAAATTGTTGTGTTCTTCTCTTATTAGTCTTTTGTGTGGGAGTGTTGACCATGACCCTTTAGGATGGAGAAAAAAGAAAGGGAACAATTTTATTTTCCACCCCTACACAAACAGCTATAGGCAGTTTCTTTGTAGCTATGGGATGAGAAGAATACTTAAGACAAAATATTATGAGAGAATTTATCTTATTTTAGGAGGAACTTATGTGAATAAAGAGGATAGTTTGATTATAATATGAACAGTTCCCAGAAATTGATTACTATGCCCCAGTTACTTTATGCATATTATGTCCTGGATGTGTTTATACGTCTTGTTTTGTTTAATATTCACAAGGTTCCATAAGATTAGCATTTTAACTGTTCAGCTTGAGAATGTTTAAGTAAATTGCCACAGGTGTTAATGTCAGGAAGTGGTAGATGCGTTTGTACACTTTTCATGCTACTGTTCTTAAAGACCACGCTACAGTGCTTGTCTCAGGAAAGGAATTTCACAGTAAATCATAATATAGTCGAGGTCTAATGCATGCGCTCAGTCAACACAACTAAGATGAAGTACCGAGGTTTCCAGGGATGTTTAATCTATCTTAATACATAGAAGGACTGCGGAGGAGTCAGAACTGTCCTCATTTGGAGAACGCTGCCTGTGAGCTGCTGTGCTACGTGTTATTGATAGAATTCAAGAATGTGGAAAATAAGCTCGGGAGCAGGCATAAGTGAAGTGAATGCAGCATCCCACAGACCCGGGAATTATCTACCCTAGGAGCAGAGAGCACTCATTAACCATCAAGTCTCCATGGCCAACATGCCCACTCCCACCCTTCCATTCCACGACACTCTGGTCTGATCATGTCCCATTCTCTGAGCATCCTGGCGGGCAGTGACATGATCACTTCTGGCTCCCAGAAGAAGGGTCAAGAAGCAATGTCTCCTCCAAGGGCATCTGGGGAGCTCATTCTGAGCCTCCTGAGTGGCCAGGATTGGGTTAGCAGTGCTATAAACCACATCCTTTTGCTAGTGTCCTTGGTGAATCATAATCATATCAAATTATGAATATTCACATGAATCTGTTTGGCTTCTCTTTTTCCTATGATTTCCTGGGAGTTAAAAAGAGACCCAGTAGCAGAAATTTTTAAAATTTCCTGAAATAACTGTGCTTAGTAATATTTTTGAGATTATTTAACAAATATACACAGAAGTAGAAACCTCCGCAAATCTAAAAAAAAAAAAAGTACGTGAAAATAAGTTACTAATAGTCAAAAAAGATTATTTTGATTCAGAAAAAATGATAAAATGTGAATATGTTTTCGCTGTTTAACTTTAGGCACCTCACACATGATTTTATTATAAAGTAGATCTAGTTCAATTTAAAAACGTGAGACCTCATTGCTTTCAAAAGATGAAATTCCAATGACTTCCCACCTCCACTTGCTGTGAATTAAGCGATGACTGATAAAATGAACACATGCATTAGAAGCCCCTGCCCAGGTCTTCCAAGCCATGCCTACCCTGATACTATGCAGGGAAAGGAAACTGGGCAAGTTCTGACGCCCTTCTTGTGGTGCAAGGGATCAGACCAAGAGCTTCACACACGCTGCGCTAGCTCTCTACCCCTGAGCTGTGTCCCCCTCTATTTTTCTCATTCTTGATCTTGGACCCAGCTCTTGGCTTTACCCTTCACTTCCAGTAATTCCCTGTCCCTCTTCCATGCCCATCATGTGATGGGATAATACCAATCAAAATTCCTTACCCAAAATCAGACCTGTTTTAGAACTGGAGGCTCCCAGATTTTGGAAACATTTCATGTTCTATTAACCATACATGCCATCATGGCTCTGGTGTTGCCTCCAGTAATAATTTATAATGAACCATAACAATAATTCTGCAGAGAAATTTAGGAATATTCTCACCATTTGAGTTTATTAGCGAAATTGTAGTAATCACAAGTAATGCAAAGATGGTAATCTAGTGCTCGCTTTGGCAGCATAGTAAAAAAAAAAGTTGATAATCTAAACATGCAAGATAAATAATGTTACCAAAAGATATAAGTTTACTAAGTCTAAAAGTCAATTTTCCCCCTTTGATTTTTTTTAATAGTTTTACATTCTCCAATCTTAGTTTTAAGTTTCTAAGCCATTTTGAGTTGATTTTGTGTGGAATCTGAGATTAGCATTCAATGCGGTAACCTGCTTTTCCAACACCTTTATTGAAGAGATTTTCTTTTTCCCATTGTGCATTACTTGCACCTTTGTTGAAAATCAATTGACTACATACACATAACTTTTTATTGACTGTTTATTGGGGCTCTTTATTCTGTTCAGTTAGCTATGTGTCTATTTTTATACTAGTCACATGTTTTAGTTACTATTGCTTAGTAGCAAATCAAGTAGTGTGATATATCTAGATTTGTTCCTTTTGCTTATGATTACATTTGTGGTTCAGGATTTTTTAGGGGTTTCATCTAAATTTTATGAGTTTTTTCTTCCATTTCTATGAAAAATGACATTAGATTTCAGTGGGATTTCTTTGAATCTGTAGATCACTTTGAGGAATATAGATATAGTCCAGGCAATGATGTTTTAGATTTGACCTCAAAATGCAGGCAACAAAAGCAAAAATAAATACTACTTCAAAAAGGTTCTTCAATCAAGGGAGAAATAATTAACAGAGTGAAAAGAGACAACCTATAAATTGGGAGAAAATATGTGAAAATTATACATCTGAAAATGGGTTACTATGTAAAATTTACAAGGAATGCAAACAACTCTAGAAAGAAGATAATCTGATTTAAAAATGGGCAAGGGATTTCAAGGGACCTTTTAAAAATATTTAAAATCATTTATTAATAAAAATACTAAAAATTAGAAGCACAGTGAAATATTACCTCATACCAATTCCAATGGCGATGTATCAAAGACTGGGTTGTAACCACTTCATTACTGTGACAAAACACCTACCATAGACAACTTTAGAAAAAGAAAGATTACTTTTGGCTCACAGTTTCAGAAGTTTTGGTCCATGGTAGGTTGAATCCATTGTTAAGTCCTCTGGTGGTGCAGAGCACCATGGCAGAGAAGTTGTGGTGAGTAGAGATTACCGTGGGAGCCGGAGAGCAGGGAGGCTGAGAAAACCAGAGCGGGTGGGGCCAGGGGATTATTTCCTTCAAAGTCAAGCCGAAGAGTCCTGCTTCTTCCAGATAGCCCCACTCTGATAGGCCCGTCGAGCTATGAACTCACCCGTGGATTAGTTCACGGATACAGCTACAGCCTTCATGACCCAATCACTTCCTAAAACCCCCAACTCAGAACACTGCTGCAGTGGAGACCAAGCCCCCAGTGTATGAGCTCAGCATTTCCAAACGCAACAAAGAAGTCCCTGGTGAGGACGTGGAGAGAATGAACGCTTGACAGAATGTAAATTAATGCAACCATTTTGGAAACCTCAATGGAAGTTCCTAAAAACACTAAAAACAGAATTCCCATATGATCTACTTCTGCGTATTGAACCAAAAGATTTGAAATCTGTGTGTCAAAAACTGTTGGCATTTCCAAGCTTATCGTAACACTATTCATACTGATCATGTTATAGAATGGATAGTGAATATATATATATATATATATATATTTACATAATAAATACTATTCAATTAAAAATAAGGAAATTCTGTTATTTTAAATAATATGAGCTGGGATAGAAAGATGAATGTCACATAATCTCATTTATTTGTGGATTCTAAGACAATCAAACTTAAAGAAGTAAAGAGAGATATGGTGGTGGGGATCTTGTGGAAAAGTAGAACAAAGTCTTCAAAATATTGTCAGGCTGCTAAATCGAGTCATCATCCAGAGTAATTCAGTGATATTGCCAACTCAAACAATAGGAAATGGACTGATCAATGACTGTCAACAAGGTGGAAAGAAAACCATGACCCTGTGGAAAAGCCCAGATAATGTGCTAACTGATGAGTACGTGTGAGAGACTCCATGCCATGCCTGGAGCTTACCAAAGAGGTTCACCCAGGTTCTAACTTCTCCATCCTTCCCCCAAAATGTAGGTTCCTGTTTATGACACACACAAACTGAGTGTATCATTGTCCATCTTCCTACATCATGGTCTAAATAACATGAAAAAGTTCATCTAAAGCCTCACTATTTTACTGTGCCACCAAATTGGTGAGAATCATGATATGCATCCAAAGAATGAGGATTGTTATACAGCACATCCGGATTCCTCACCCGAAGAATACTTGGCCTGTAGTTATTCTGTGGGTGTGAGTGAAGGGTTCCTTCTCTTCCACTCCTTCAGGAACTAGTGCAGCCCTAGCACAAAAGTGCCCACCCAGGCTGGTCCTTTCAGCCCAACTGCTGTCAAGGTACTTTTACGGAGACCCTCTTGAGACTTCCCCAAAGTCAGGAGGTGCCCATTTGCTTTATTATTGAAACTGAAACAGTTCTGAGAGTTGAAGGAGAAACACAGGCAAAAATAAACCCACTTCCATCACACCTGGACTTCCAAAAACCTGGCCAGTGTGCCTGGTGCCGACCCAGTTAACCCTTCTCAACTGGGATGAGCAGCCCTAGTTTAGTTGATGGGTCTAAGACAGTGGTTCCAGAAGGGCAGTGGTTCCTTTGTTGTTGTTGTTGTTGTTGTTTGCATTAATAACTTCAGCTAAGAGAAGGAGAATGATAGTGTCAGAGGAGAAACAATGTACAAGATAGAATAACTCAAGAAAATAAAATGTTCTTAATAGTAAGACTAGAGGAGTATTCTGGAAAGTCTTCACGCTAAGGGCCAAATGTAAATTGGGCTTTCTAGTGGGAAATGGACAAGAAATTCCTCAAGAAATCAGAGGAAAGCCAATACCTATATGCTCCTTCTCAAACATCTGACAGCCCGTTAGCTGGAAGGGAGGTAACAGAAATAGAAGAAAGGACCTGATGAAACTCTTTGAATGCAGTTGCGTGTGGGCTTCCATGAGACATACAAATTGCCCTCATGAAGGACAGAAGAGAATAAACTGACCCTAGGATTCTTGGGGAAAACTCTGCAGTTTCTAATTGATTAAGGAGGGTGTGGATGGAAGGGTAGCAATTGGTGGCAGAGGGTGGAAACCATTTCAAAATGCTAAATGCACAGAACGAGGAAACCCAGAGCTCCAGGCAGGTGGTTTAAAGGTCAGTGACAGGGGCTGTCAGTTTAAATACGGCATCTGCCGAACAGATCCTTCCTGCCTTCTGGCTCCAGAATCCATGTAAATACAGCAAGATAACATCAGCTAGAGGTCTCACTTTCTGCTAACATCGTGCCAAGATACTGACTTCCCCTTAAAGCGGATTAGCCTGTGATACGAAAAACCACTCTTATAGTCGACTACATGACCAAAGCAGTGTGTCTCAGGGCACGACAGATAGTAACAATACTTGGGGCATATTTTAATTAATAAAGTTCCATGTCCATAAAGGACAGGGACCACTTTCCAAGACACTTTTGGATGAGAAGACTGCCCCCTAAAGCTGCAAAGCTGAGCCTCTGTCTGCAGTATTTGTGAGCTGTGTGGTGGCCCTCGCGATGACCACAGTCACGTTTCCCTGGCCCCGTTAGACGGGGGCTCCAACCCTCTCACCACAGGGAGATTGAGGGCAAATCCCCAGATCTTGGCCAGGCAATCAAAATCCATCTCAAAAATTTTCTTTCCTAACTACAGGAAAGAAAATTTTCTCTCACATTCCAAGGTCATGGCACTCCACGCTTATGCATTTGAAGTGACACTCATCCAGCCCCGTACACAGAGCCTTCTTCGCAGCAGAAAGAAGTGAAATCGACATGATACAGATGGACACAGAAAAGAATCCTTTATCTTGTTCCTCAAGATCCAAGACCCTGCACTTTCATTTAATTGTGCTAATAAGCCCAAGTGCTTTCTAAATTACGTGGGCAAGAGTCTTGGAAAATACAAAAATTTATTCCACGGGTCTCTGCATTTAGAAAAGGACTAAGCATTGTGAAAATATTAAGGAAACGGGAGTTCTGCTAGGTCACAAGTAGGAACTTTGATCTGGATGTGTGTAAACTAAAGAAGAGGAGATGACTGCCAGCCACCGAACCACAGAATTAGGTCCCTCCACCTCCCATTCCTCGCAGGCAGCCCCGCAGCACCCAGCGATACGAGCAAGCCTGAGAAAAGTGCACAGCCCAGCAGACCCCAGCGCCTGCTTCCCTCACCTGCTGCTTAAAGTTCACACTAAATCCTGTCTTCCAGCGTTCTTCAGATGTCCCTGGAGACAAGGGACTCCGTACTTGCACAGATTTTAGAGCAAATAGTCTTTATTCATTGGTAGCGTAGAACATTGGATAAGGCTTCTCCTTTTTACAATCTAACCTCACTTCCCACCTACATATATGTTGATAGTCCCAGAAAGAGTTAGCCTTTGATTACTGTCTGCGGGTCATGCAAAAGGCTTTTTCCTCACCTTCCTTCCTTCCTTCCTTTCTTTCTTTCTCTTTCTTTCTCTTTCTTTCTTTCTTTCTTTCTTTCTTTCTTTCTTTCTTTCTTTCTCTTTCTTTCTCTTTCTTTCTTCCTTTCTTCTTTCTTTCTTTCTTTCTTTCTTTCTCTTTCTTTCTTCCTTCCTTTCTTTCTTTCTTTCTTTCTTTCTTTCTTTCTTTCTTTCTTTCTTTCTTTCTCTTTCTTTCTTCCTTTCTTTCTTTCTTTGTTCTTTCTTTCTTTCTTTCTTTCTTTCTTTCTTTCTTTCTTTCATCTCAAATCAATTTGGTTTAACTTTGCAACCGCAGTTACCTAAAGGAGAGTCTTTAACTTCATAATCCCCTGATGCGTCAAGTCCTTCTGAAATGGTCACTTCCACTGCAGCCCAGGACTTCAAGCCCTGCCGGACTCATCTGGCCTCCTGCTGGCTTCATCCTGCCCTACGCAGGGCTTTACTTCCGGAAACGAATGCTGCTCTGCATTCCTGTGGAACTGGGAACAGCGAAGAAATTGGTAGAATAAGATAAGAAGCTGTTTTATCAGTCAGAATTGGAGCCAGCAGATGTAGCTGTTCACACCACTCAGAGCTATCGTAGTGTAAATGAATGCTGGTGACTGTGTTGTCATTGTGATGTCCATGGTTGTAAAACTACCAGAGCCGTGTGGGGGTGGGGTGCGCGGAGGGGTGGACGTTCAGGTAAAGCACCTGCTGATTCTCAGTCTCATCTTAAGTCACTCCTAACCTCCATTGTTCCTTAGAATTCATTCCTAGGGTTGAGGGTGGAGGTAAAGAGGGTGGGGAGGGGTGGGTGTGGTTATAAAAGGGAAACTGGAGGCGATGATAAAGCTGTTTAATATCTTGCCTATGATGATAGTATTATAGAGAACCAAGTTAGGTAGAAATGCTCTAGGCAATCAGACAGGGCCAGGCTCTTGAACAAGTCAGTGTAGAAGATAAGAACACATGACAGCCATGGCTGGAGGCACAAGTGTTTAGGTCCAGCTCTCGGGATAAAATGGGATGACTACCCCTGCCTACATCCCCCAGGAATAAACAATAATGATCACTATTCCAAATAGGCACCAGTCATCTGGGTCAGGGACCAAGACCTCCTGACCCATCCCTTCCAGGAAAGGTCCTTGTTCTTTCCATGAGCACCTGCTGTGTGACTTGCTTCCGCACTGGATCGGCATTACATAGGTAACTATATTTGTAGTCTTACTGGTTGACCATAGTTTGGTTCTACCTTTCACCCACCTTATGGTTTTGCCTTATCAAGCTTCCTTTGAGAAGGGGGCTCATGGGCAACCCACTTTCCAAGTCCCCTCCTGCCCCGCCAAGTCTCAGGCAGGAGCTTTCTATCTCTCATAAGTATTTCTACTCTTAACCTCCATTGTTCCTTAGAATTCATTCCTTAATTTTGGGGAGCATGAATTCAGTGTATCAAACATCTAGCAAGCTAAGAGCTATAATATTTCCCTTATAGTATTTGAAGATCCGATATCATTCTTATATCAGTAGGTAGAACAAATATGATGAATTTGTATAGAATTAAATGATCGATCTCTCTCTCTCTCTCTCTCACACACACACACAGACGCATGCACACAAGTAGGTCCAAATGAAACTGGGATGTCATAAATAGTGGTATATATCACATCAATGTTCTGGTTACAAGAGTTTTGCAAAATGTCATCATCAGAGAAACTGGGTAAAGGCTATATGGAATTTCTCTGTATTATTCCTTATGACTGAACATGAGCTTATAATTATCTCAATACAAACATTTATTGTCCAAAATTGATTCTACACTTATTTGTTTCTAGAGCCAATTGCAATAGTCAATTTTCACATGAATCCCTTTATTGATAAGGCTGTCTTCAGGGCCAGGCAAGAAGACAGAGAAGCATATCCTTGATACTTCAGACAGACACAAGAGTGTAGAGGATTGGAAGGTAATTTACTTTTCCCGTTTTGTAAGCGCCCATCAACCACCATGCTGAATGTAAATTATTGCCCAGGAAATTGAGTATTGAGTTAGGGCGGTGCTGTTTTATCCACTAAAATGGATCTTTTGTTTCATAGCCTTTTGTCTTTGACTGATACTGATGAAGATGAATCAAAGTGGAAAACAGAGGCTTTCTGTAAGGGGAACCCCCAAGATACCCGAAACCCCTTGGGGGCTAAGCCTGGCAGGATCAAATACCAGGCCAAGGAGTTTGTTTCAAAGTTGAGTTTCTTTCAGATTTGTTCTCAGCTTCACCTCTCTGTCTCCTACCTGTCTTCTCTGAAATTGTTTAATGAGTTCTTTTTCCCTACGCAATCAAACTAGGGTGTTTCCGCCACTTCTCCCAAAGACGTTGAGCAAGTTAGCCCACAGAGGTCGAGGTTAACTTTCTTTTCCTCATAAATTATTCCCTATGAAAATATTTTGAAACTACTTGTAATGTAGTATTAGTCAGATTATTTTATGATACAAATATGAGATGTGGTCTCCAAAATAAAATATGCAAATAGATATTTCTTACATGTCTGTTTCAATGGTTGCAACGCTCAGCTTTCTTTCTTTTTTCTTTTCCCTAACTTCACATATACTATGCTTTACTCTGCTGGAAAATGTCTTCGGCTCCTCAGATTCAAGTGTCCCTCAGAGTTCTCTTTAGCAAGCATGGTTACGTCATCAAAAGCTTCCTACAGAATTTTATTGTCAGATTGCATATGACTGAGAACTGGAGAAGTATTTCCAAGAGGACACACTGGTAGCAGAAGCTTTTATTGATGTTAAATTAAGATGTTTTCCTCTATAAATGCTTTTTCTTTAAAATATTTGAAAGTACCTCTCTGACTAAGAACCTGGTAGGAGATAGGCAATTGGAAATAGATAAAGAAACCAAGAAAGACTTTTCCTTACTTATCTCACCGTTTATTAGCAGGGATAATAATCATAATTACACTGTGAAGCATTCGTAATGCTCAGGAACTAAACAAAAGCCTGTGTCCCATCTCCCCTTATCCCGTGTCCTCTCCCTGTGGACGGCACATGTGTAGTTGACTGATTAACAGGAAATAACCATTTTATTATGGCTTTATTAACCAACTCCGTGTATCGTAGCCATGTACCTGGCTGATGTGGCATACTGCCCGCCGGCCTTCCTGCCTGATGCATGCTCCGGGCATCTTCGCTCGGCTCTGTTTCCCCCAGGGACTGACCTCCAGGTTGACTTTGACTTCTCTGTGCCAAATCCCTTTGATTTCTAATTAGTGTTAATTAGCAGAAGGCAACAGAAGGACCAGAAAGGGATTAGAGCTCATGAGGTGAAAAGAGTTCAGCGTATTTATCCTCTCCTCCATTAGACACACACATTCTCCTTCCCTCTCTGTCTTTCCCTTTCTCTCTCTGTCTCTGTCTCTCTGTCTCTATCTCTCTTTCTCTGTCACTGTCTCTGTCTCTCTCTCTCCCTTTCTTGCTGTCTCTGTCTCTGTCTCTCTCTGTCTCTCTGTCTCTCTCTCCCTTTCTTTCTGTCTCTGTCCCTGTCTCTCTGTCTCTTTGTCTCTCTCTCTCTCTCTCACTCTCTCTCCCTCATTCTCTCTCTCCCTCCCTTTCTCTGTCTCTCTGTCTCTGTCTCTCCGTCTCTGTCTCCTTTTCTCTGTCTCTGTCTTTCTCTCTCCCTTTCTGTCTGCCTCTGTCTCTGCCTCTCTCTGTCTCTCCGTCTCTCTCCCTTTCTCTCTGTCTCTGTCTCGCTGTCTCTCTCTTTCTTTCCCCCTCACTCTCTCTCCCTCCCTTTCTCTCTGTCTCTCTGTCTCTCTCTCTGTCTGTCTGTCTGTCTGTCTCTCTCTCTCTGTCTTTCTCTCCTGTGTGAGCACGATGGTTCTTGCAATCCTGCACCACTCCCAGAAGAACTGAGCAGTGTCTTCTCCAACTCTCACCCCAGTCTTGTGACTCCATTGCCTACCCCTCCCTTCAGGCATAAGGTGATAACAGATTCTTGCTCTGGTTAGTCCTTGGGCTCCTCAGTCTCATTTTGTTGTTTTCTTAATCTTGTCTATCTCTCTGAAAGTGTTCCTTCATCTCACTGCCTTCAGCATCCCAGGGATGGGGCTTTTCTGTTTGCTTGTGAGATAGCAGCAAAGTACCCTGGACTGTACCTGTAGTACAAGATCAGACAGGGAAAGTGATGAACGGCATAAGGGTGAGAGGAATACTCAGGTTCAGCAGAGTAAGATGTCTTCTCCATCTAGCAGATTAGGAAAGGCTTCATGGATGAGGGAAAGTCAGGAAAGGGACAAGTCAGTCCTTTACCTTTCTAATGTAAAGTATTGCTTTCAACTTAACCAAGTGTCCCTCCCGAAAAGAGGAGCTACGGGTCACAGGGCTGGCTTCCCAAGGAACCTGTGTCAGTGTCTCAGTGTGGGCCTGACCTGAACGCTCCTGGAGAAATGGCACAGACTCGCTCCGGAAGTGCACCAGGCTGCAGCCGCCATGTTGCCAGGTGGATCCCCTGAGCTCATCTCCCTCTTTCTCACCCCACTCCTCACCCTGTAACCCCTTTCTCCTGGAACCTCATGTCTCGCCCTCTCCTTCACACTACACTTAGCCAACAGCACGGGGAGGGGATATTAAAGGACAAGACAGGCGGCAGGTATGGTGGTGCATGCCTTTAATCCCAGCACTCAGGAGGCTGAGGGAGGAGGATCGTTGCGAGTTCGAGACCAGCCTGGGCTACAAAGTGAGTTCAAAGCCAGCCTGAACTGCATAGTGAGACCCTGTCTCAAAAAATAGGGCCAGGGATTTAACTCAGTGGTGTGAGCACCCGCTTGGCAGGCTTAAGGTTGTGAGTTCAATCCCCTGTACTAAAAAATAAATAAAAAATAAGATAAAGAACAGGAAGTTTTGTTCCTGCTAAAAGGAACTGAAATGGTATGTAAGGTGAGTGAGCACAACGGTCAGGAAGAATTGCTTCATGATGGAGAATTACGTGGGGCACTGGTCAGTCCACTTAGATTTTTTTTCCTCAGCTTTGGCAAACTCCAGGACTGAGCCCCATTCAGCAGCTGAATCATAGTAATTTAACACTCACCGGGAAAGAAAATGGAAAATAAAAATCTCAAAGATCTGTTCACAGAAGAGTCCCGGCCCTTTTCATTCTCTCTCTGTCTTTCTCCTTCCC
>RJWM01011010.1:0-61288 GCA_004363535.1 Dasyprocta punctata
GAATGAAGGACCATAAATGGTGGCTGCCTTCCAATGTACCAATAAATAAGTAAATACAGAGAGTGTTGACATTGGTCTCCCTGCCAAACACCAGTTTGCTTCTAACTTCATTTTTGGAGAGACGAAAAGAGAGAAAGCTTATTGAACAAGTTTTTGAGAAGTAGCTTTAGTTCTACTTGGAATTTCTCCTTCTTTTGGAAATTTTTCAATCAACTTTCTGGCCCTTACTGGAGAGTGAGGTAATTTTGTCAGACATGAGATTCTGTTAGTTTATTCATAATAATTATCAGCAACAGGCTGAAACAGAGCCATTTCTAAGGATGAACTGTTGTCAACAGTCACTTCAGCTACAGTTTGGAATATAGGCTTAGCTCCAGAGGGAGTGGGCATTTAGTGTGTGCAGCTGACTCCAAGAGAGTTTAAGGTGCTGGCCAGGCTCACGCTGCTTTAGGAATGCTTCACTCTGGGCTTGATATTTGCTCAGCTCCCCGATTCACACGGGTTTTCATTCCTGCCTCCTGAATTAGAGGACCTTGTGTGAGAAGCCACACAAAATGGTGGACTTGCTAAATAAGGAAGGAGTGAGGAGAAACATGCTGCTTACTTTTGCGTGCCTAGTGCTCGATGTGTTGTTGCCTGTCACATCACAGCCACTTAATGATATTTGTGGAATGAATGGAAGAATTTAGAGATGCTTGGCTTGCTTTCTGCTCTGAGCCACTGCTCCTGTATTTTGAATTGCTCCAGAGCCACACTTTGGGATATCTTCAATTCAAGACTTGGCTCTTTCAAACACCTCTCTTGCCACCCGCTTGTATCAGCTTTCTTCTCCTGATACCCTCGCCATAAACTGCCCTGGCCCAGCTCACAGGTATCCTCCTCTTGTTCTAGAACACCTGCCCATAAATTCTTGAAAGCACTTGCCCCTCACCTCTTTAAAAATTATTTCACTACTTTTCTGTTCCACTTGTCTTTTTCTTGATCCTCAAATCCAAACAACTCTGAGAGAAGTCAAACTGAGAAACTGAGGACAGAAAAGGCAAAGAGGAATGAAGAGTACAATACTTCTCTTTGCCTGAGACCCAGTGGAGATGGCTGGTTTCCTGGGCAGGCTGGCTGGCCTTAAAGGGGCACACACACACTTCAGTTTTCACTGTTGTTTTGACAACTGAAGTGCAAAAGATTTAACCCTTTGGGTTAATGTCATCTATGGTTTTGTAACTGCTTTTTTTCAGAGGGTGATATATTGCCTCCCTACTAATGTGTGAGAGTGAAGGCATATTCACCTCTACACACACACTGGATTTTACTGGAGTTTGACTAGTTTGGACACCACTGCTTTCTCTGCACCTCCTCATGACATCTGAACAACACAAATTCTTATTAATGGTTTCATGATGAGACTTTCAGGTAATTAGGGAGATTCTGTCTTCCAGAAAATGTGCATCTTCTCTGAACTCCAGTTCTCAAGCACTGTAGATTCAGGGGGTGGAAGTTTGATGAACAGCCTGCCATTTTGGGGACTGGAATAAGTGCAATGGACAGTTTATGCTGAACCGACCCCTGGTATGTTTGTGTCCACAAAGAGACACAAGCTTGCATGATTATCTTTTCAGGGTTTCTTAAGTATTTTTGCTATTTATATTTTTAATTGTGTGAAAATATCCGGAGGCTTAGTGGCAAAGAAGACAATTGTAAAAAAATTGAATAAATAAATAAATTAAAAATTTTAAAAATCTGAGTTAGTGATGTCTGACTTTCTCTATTCATGTTATTGCTACTCTTGTTGCTTTTGGGTTTTTGTTTTGCTTCTTGACTGTTGTTGTTTTCCAGGAAAGCTGTCATTTATCGTGAGAACAAGAGCAGCCATGTGTTGATTTTTCTGGATTCTTTTTGGATACTATCCCAGTGCTAATGAAGGCCCTTCCAAAGTGCTAATGAGCTGGTGCCAAAATCAGTTACGCTGAAAACAATAGAAGAGAGTGGTACACAGACAGCATGTAGACTCGCATATGCATACACACACACCGATATTTGAATTCATTGTGCAATTCTCTCTGTGCAACTTTACACACCCATTCGTGCAAACATGTGGTGCGTGTGTGTGTATGTGTGTGCGTGTGCTGGAGCCACCCAGAGGAAAAATGCACTTTTGCAGAAGGACTTTTTACATCTGTTAGAAGAGTATTTTCTGTTATCAAAGGAAAAGCAAAGTTTCTAGGTTTTTCTGTGCTCAAATGTATCAGTTGGGAAGCTGTTGGAAATGTGCATTTGTCACCTTAAAAAATTTAGGCAGGAATATAAATGTGGTAATAGATCTTGCGTGTTTTAAAATACGAGGATTTTAAAAGAAACATCGGGAAAGCCCTTGCTTTGGACTTAGCTGCTGGGCTAATTTTAATAAAGTCTTTAGCATCGATCTTTGAGTACTTTCGAGGTAGTTTATTAGCTGACGGGGGATATTTTGTAGCAGGGGTTGTCTGTGCCCTCAATGGATTCTCCCTTTCTCCCAGTGTGTAATGATTCGCTCCTCAATTTGTTTACATAGCTTGGAGATGGGGACAGAGTTCTCTGGCGACCATGCAACTGACTGCAATCACCCTAAAGAGAAGCATTTAGGGGCTATAAAATCTAAATGCCCTGCCATGCACCATTACGTCGCACAGTTATTCAAATTTTGTAAATTAAATTAAATAATTTCAAATAACTTGATTTCGGGGCTTTAAAAATTCATCTCCATGGTGCCCCGTAGTCAATTTCCTTTATTATTGTTCATCAAGTAGAATTTATGTTTTTTATGAATCAAAGTCCTAGCCTTCCTGGCGGTCTGCACGGCTTGCGGCTCCCCAGGCCGAGGCGGAGGCTTGGTGCGCTATCTACCGGCCACTTATGGGACAGCGCCGGACACCTCCCGCCGGCAGCGGGCTCCCGAGCTGGGGAGCGGCTGGCTGCAAAGCCGGGTTGGCCACATGGCACAACGCATGGAAAAATCGTCGACCGGACGGTGCTCTTAGCTACCGTGCCAACTAATCCCTAGGGCTTTGTCATCGTGCGCCTGCTTGAAATTTCGGCGACAACCCAGAGCGCCTGGCTGCAAAACCTCCACGTTTAGTCGCTTTCTGCGGCTCCTGCTTTTCCTTATTAAAGCCCAAATGATCTAATTGAGCTGCTGTTTGCTGTGAATCTGGAAAGCCCAGTGAGGTGGGGCCTTCCTCTGCTCACGCACATTGCTGTTGGAAGGGGGCATCTTCTGTCTAGAGACAGTGGCTGTTGATGCCTGAAGAGCCTCAGGCAAAGGCAATGAATGAGCTTTTGCCATGTGTTGTTGTTGTTGTTTTAAATATTTTATTTCCAGAGAAATCTTTTCCCCTAACATTTCCAAAAAGGAGTCAAACTCAGGTGTGCAGTGGCAACCTATGCCATATTTCAGAGGCAGGTTTCAGATTACATTCCCTTTAACTATGCTTTAAAAAATAAACAGTCGTTGATCAATGTTGATATGGGTTGAAGGAGGGAAATCTAAGCAACTTTAAAATATTCCTTAATTCAAACTTCTCCCATACCATTTTTGATTTATCTTGCTTTGGTCAAGTTACTGAAATGTTGTTTCAGGAATTAATGCATCTTCCTACTTTTGCAAGAATTTAATCCTAGCATCCCCAAAGCACCCAGGACGTTCGTTTTCCCCCTCTCAGCTCTGAGCAGAGGCTGGGGTGGGCATCAGTGCTGCTGAGTGTCTTCCTATTTATCAGCCTGCTGGCTTTCCCCTGACCCCCATCAAATGTTTCAACATTGCATCAGATGGTGTTTTAGACTTTTTGCTAGGTTTAAGATGGTCTATTTTGTGCCTTTCCTGGAGAACTGTGACCATAAGTCTACTCTGTCATTAGTAAGTGAAAATGAGATGATGTATCTTCATCTTACAAATTAGCCTTCTCCCAGTCTGCTGGTTCAGTGTTATTAGTGTGCTTTTCTTACTGTCCAAAGGAAGTTTCCTTTCTTTTCCTTAAAAGGAAATCACTTCTCCTAAGGTGTGCCACTATCCCCATAGTTCTTATGCAGTTTTTTGTTGTTGTTGTTGTTGTTTGTTTTTTAGATGTCTGTGTAGAAAATAAATATAAGGAAAATGTTGCCAGGTTAGAAGGAAAATAGACAAATTTTAGTTCTTTTGAACATGGCGGGTTACTAATTTTAAGGTTATTTTATCTTCTAAGCAACAGTCAAAACTAAGTAACAAAAAATAATGCCAAACAAAGCATTTGATTCAAGAAAAGCAGATTGAGGGCTGTTGAGGTAGCTCAGTGGCAGGTTATTCACCTCAGAAGGCCCTGGGTTCAATCCCAGCACTGATTAAAACAAAACAAAAAGATTGGTGCTAAGGGATCTTTTTACTGACATTACATTTAATGAAGAAAATTCTACTCTTAAAAGATTTGCCTGAGTACATTTCTTCTGCTAGGTTGTTAAAAGTTCAAGGTAGAACTGTCTTACTTTCATCTGTTAACAAATCAGTTCTAAGATTCTGACCTTGTAGCTGACCTCCCTTAGTGTTACTGTCGCCCTCATTAGGGTAGCTTTTGTTACAGATTCTTCATGGTGTGCACTGTCCTGCGTTGCATTGGGTTCTATATCTGCAAGGCCTCCCAGGTTGCTGAGGTGATGAGTTGAGTTTTTTCTCTACAGTGCTGAAAAGTGTTGGCAAAGAAACACAGGCATGAAATAGCTGTCTCAGACTAGTTGTTAGTCTCTTTATTCTTTTGTGAGAAAACTAGAAACAAAGTGACTTTGTGATTTCTAAAGTTAAAACACCCATAGGAAGATTTTATAGGCTGAATGATTTCCCCTTCTCCAATTCATGTGTTGAAATCCTAACTTCCGGTACCTCAGAATGAAATGTTATTTGAGACAGGGCTTTCGTAGAGATAGTTCCGTTAAAATAAGGTCGTTGGGGTAGGTCCTAATCTAATATGCCTGGTGTCCTCATAAGAAGAATCTTGGGCACAGACATGTGCAGAAAGAAGAATGGAAGACACGATTGATACAGTGAATGTTTAATTTTTATTATAGCAAAAGACAATTGTCACTAATGCCCCTCAAAATACTCCTCCTCGCTTGAACACACTTATCCTATTGCTCTTGCCACTTTCTGAAGCAGTTCTGTAAATCCTTTATCATGTCCTTAGCTGTGCTGTGGCTGCCTTGATGTCCTGAATTCATGTTAAAAAGTCAGAGGTCTTATGATTCCAGATCTGGCGAACGTGGCAGATGAGGACACACTGTAATGCTTTCACCAAACTGCCTTTCCCTTGGGTAGCACTCAGCCCTCATGAAAAAAGAATTTCCAGAACTGCTTCGGGAAGTGGCAAGAATGATGAGCAAGTGTGTTTGATTTGAGGGGAAGCATTTTGAGGGGGATTGATGACAGTGTGTTTTTCACTGTAATAAATTTGTAAAGTTTAAACATTCATCGTATGTTTTGATCACCCTTTGTATGTGATGACACAGTGAGAAGACAGGCCATCTACAAGCCAAGGAGAGAGGCTCGGAATGGTCTTTGCTTTACAGCTGTCAGAAGAAACTGTCCCTGATGACACCTTGACTTGGAGTTCGAGTCTTCGGAGCTGCGAGATAACGAAGTTCTGCTATGTATGCCACTCTGCCTGTGGTACTTTTTAATGACCGCCCTAGTGAACTAATACGAAAAGTGAGAACATGTATTGAGTTATGTGAATATTTGGGTATTTCAAAGTAACTTCTATTATTGAAAAAGCTGAAATTAACCTCTCCAGACAGGGAAATGTGCTATGCTTTGGGAAAGTCCTTTGTCACCCACTAAATGTGCTCTCAGCAGTCTGCGTCTTGGTCTGGTCTAGCTGAATCTTCTATAAAACATAACCTTGCACTACAGACTGTGGAGCACTCTGGCCACATGTAAACCATGGTTTCTAATGGGAATAGATGTCTTCTGTTTGGCTTCCTGTATCTGAACACCGAAAGTATTTTCCTACTACCAAACGAAAAATTTCAGGGCTACAGTGTGGGTCTCTCTTGTAAACCCTTCACATGACTTTGAACAGAGATATGGTTTGTGGACCTGGCAACTCAATCCCAGAACTATTAATGCATCCATCCGTGCCACCCAGATGGAGGGCTCAGGTGAGAGCTTTTTGCTTGTGCACTGGGAAGGTGAGGTCTCATCAGTAAATGCTCTTTAAGGGTTTGCCTGATTAGATTTTTTATCAATGCAACTGTTTTCTCCAGGGAGTGCTTGGTCAAATGTTAATTCTTTGGTAGATGGCATGGGCAATGGGTTGCTTGCATGTGGTGTTTGTAGTACTTCATGGAAGCTGAAATTGCTTGATGCCTGGAGAATGCATAAGGACAGACATAATAGGTTTGCTTTAGTAGATAAGAAGAAACACACCTACCACTTTTAGATGGGCTTGGCTTTTCATTTTAGGTTAGTAAGTAAATAATATTCTTCTTCTTCTTCTTCTTCTTTTTTTTTTTTTTTGGTATGGGATTTGAACTCACAACTTCAAGCTTGCCAGGCAGGTGTGGTGTTGTGCTGCCGAGCTATATCCCTGTTCCCGTAAGTAAATGTCTTAAAACCAAATCCAATCATGAGATTCAATGTCATTTAAAAGGATTATGGATTATTTTTATTTCTGTTTTCTGTAGTGTGGATAAGCCTCAAGTCTCAAATTGTACAGGAAGGGAGCAGAGAAGTAGAGCAAAGAATTTTTTTTTTATACTTACATTTTACTAAAGTTCTGCAGAAATCTTGAAAAATCAGGTATTACCAGAGTCCCTATAAGAAACTGAGAAATTACTAATGGTTGTGGGTTGTGATGACAGCCCTAAATAAACCTTCAGTAATAAACAAATCATGTTGAGTTTCTATACAATTACTATCACTGGTGTCTGTTCCAATAGGGCAGAGAACTCAAGAAGCAAACAAGCATAGTGTATCACATATATCATACTGTCACACTCTAAGAGTGAGACAAACACTGTCTCAGGGAGACTTATCCTGTCCTTCTGATAAAAACCAACAAGAATGTGCATTAATATGGATCTTATAGTTTGTAATTCACTGTTAAACTCCGTGGATTACACTGTGTTTTACATACACAGACACACACAGACACACACACAATGCAATAGAAATGTACAAAGTAGACATGAAATATTTGCTGTTGGGATTTGTGGGCCAATCAAATGTCAAAAATTGGAGAATTAATAAAATGAATACAATGAGTTGTCTAACTCAAAATTATGTTTATATGCCACCTTTGCTTTGGCTTCTTGTGTCAAGACCCTACATAAATTAAGTTCTTAGTTTGATCCATTTAAAAAAACTCTCTTCTGCTGTGGAGGTCTTTAGGTCAAGTTCAAGAAGTGTCAACACTACAATGATTTCCCATTTCATGCTTCTTTTCTGAACATCTTTTCTGGTATTGGTGCAATTTCTCTTTCCTCATCCCTATCTGCACCAAAGAACTGATGGACTGTGTATTTTCAATATCCAGGGCCTGGTTAGAGTATGACAAATATCTGAATTACTTTTCATTTTTCACTTGTCATCAGGATATTTGAGCTGATATGCCAAATATACTCATATGAAGCCATATCATTCTCTTCCAGGTAATCTCATTTTAATGTTCACATTTAAAAATATGATTTTGTTTATTGGTGAATTGACCAATTTTTGATAAAGTATGTTAAGCAATCAAGAGAAAATTTTCATGATTTATTAGAAAAGACCCTGATGTTTTTCCTATCTGGATGGTCATGAAATGATTGTAGTGTAAAAATATGACACATTTCACTGTGATAGAAGCAGCTCAAAAAACTTTCAGCTGTAAACAAAAGGTAACATCTTTAAAAATAAGGGCACTGAGCTATTGATTAGACAAATCTACTTGGCAAAGCAGAAGTGATGTATAGATAAGAGAAGGGGATATTGGGAGAAATTTGTGAAAGCACATTTTAGAAAATACTTTGCACAATTAAAAATAATAATAACTATAATAAAGACTCTGCCAGGTGTTTAAGAAATCAAGTAATACAAATTGATTGTTAACATTTCATTTTAAGGATGGATTCAATTAATGCTGAATCATGCAGTAATTCCCATTAAAGTACTGTACATATGATGTTGAAATTAATGCCAAATGAATTCATTACAAGTGAGATAATTACAATGAACACTCAATAAATTAGCAATGACAAGACATTTAGAATTCTAAGCATTAAAGAACACTAGTGAGGGTAGCAAATGCCCTGGCCACTGCTAAGGTGCCAGGTGATCTCAAGCTCAATTCTATAGGTTCCTCAGTTTTTCAAGGTATGTCCCTCACAGCTGGCTCAGGAATTGCCACCTTGGCTGTACTGGGCCAGCTGTGCTGAGAGGTCCCTGAGTTCTTGCTCAATGATTCTCTTTAAGCAAACCTTTAACGAAGAAATGCTGGTGAGAGGAGAAAACTGCTGGGTTTTGGTGAACAGGAAAATTGCAAAGATCCTGGAGCTGAGGTTCTGTTTGGACCATGAGCCAAGTCCTTTGGTTGTTCTTCCTGCTCATTTTCATCAGTTCCCTAAGTGTTTTGTGTTCTGGAGGAAGCTTTCTCTGGCTTCTGTGGGAATCTAGTGTAATTCTCTTATTTTGCATAGGTTCATGCTGGGATGCAGATAATTTGGAGGGCTCCCCAACAGTACCCTGTATTAGCCAGTTCTTTGTTGCTGGGATAAAATGCCTGACATATACTTTAAAGGAGAAAAGATTTATTTTGTCTCATGGTTTCAGAGGTTTCAAACTGTCATCATCTGGCTCCAAGACAGAAACATCATGGTGGAGGGTTGTGGTAGAGAAAAGCTGCTTACAGTGGAGCTGGGAAGCAGAGAGAAAAGGGGCAAACATGAGAGGAGATATAGCCTTCAAAGGCACAACCTTAGTGACTTGTTTACTCCATTCAGGCCCCATCTCTGAATAGTCCTGTCAGCAATGAACTCATAAATAGTTGAACCCACTGATGAGGCAAGTCCTTATGATCCCATCGTACCTCCGGGCACCATCTCTGAACGGTGCTGCATGGAGGACCAAGCTCTCCATGCGCGAGTCTCTGAGCTGTCTGCCTAAGAGACAACAATACACATGACCACTAAAGGTTATTAAGTGCTTCTCTCAACTCAAGCATTGTGCTAAATGCTTCATGTGTATCTTGATACAACCCTCGGTGGGAGATTGTATTATATCTCTGCTTTGCAAACAGTTGATGCAAGTTGAGTCAAGTGCTTGAGCTTACCTGGCATGTTAGAGGAGGGTTAGTGCTCTAACCTGGGCCCCTTTGTCACCAACAGTGTCCTGTGAATCCCCAAACTGTCAGGTTGCTGTGAGGTTCCTCTTGGTTTTGGTGAATCACAGTCTCCATGTGAGCATGTGAGTTCCAGGGCCCCCAGCAACCACACTCAGAAGGTGGGATGCAGGTGAAGAAGAATAGAAGGAAAGAGTAGAGGGAGCAGTCAGGAAACAGTGCAAGTGACACATGCTACTTTGAGGCTGAGGGTTGAAGAATCAGGATGGCTTTACCCCTATCTGATATGCTGTCTGCCTAAGGATAGTAGAATCACAGAGCAGAAGAGCCTTCCCACAGGAAGCCCTAGCCTCTCATTGCTTTCTGTGTGAGAAGTAAATTTCAGTTTTGTTAGGCCACCGACATATCGGGGCTTCTTTGTGTACTTAGCTCACACAGGGTGCAAAACAAGATGCAGGATCGGGGTGGTTTTCATTTCCACTTGACTCAGTGAGTGCAATTTTGTGACTCCTACAAATCACGTTAGGGTCTATGACAGTGTCCTCGGAAGTATGGGGCCACCTATATTTGACCTCATGTTGAAAAGGTGTGTTTGCATCTGGGTTTCACTGCAGAAGCCTCAGAGCCTACTGGAATTCTCTAGAAGTCCTGATCCAGCTTGGCCTTTGGACTCTCTCGGTCACTGATGGTGGCCTCTGGCCTGTAGATCTGCTGTGCACACCTGTATCGCACCTTGTGCTGACTGCACAACCCTTGCATATTCGTCTCCACCCAGACAGAGCTTGCAACAGTAATAGGATTATAGTTTTAATGCATCTTATTTATAAATAATTGTAAGTATTGCAGAAGAAAAGTTTCTCTCCCTTAGCTGACCCTTGGGGAGAAGGGAAAGAGAAGGAAAATAGAGAGAATTCTGAATATACTGAGTCTTTACCCAAAAGCGTTTGAGAAAAAAATGATCATGAATTGACAAGACTAAATTTTCCCTTCATAGAAAGGGGAGAGATAGCGAGATAATGAAGTCTGGTTATGGAAAAATTAAGGTGACTATACCTTTGCACACACACATGCATTTTATATACTTTATATTTATATTCCTAAAAATATACTGGCTAATCAATGATGGGCAAAGTCATAAGTGCTTCTATGGTTTTAGAAAATCACGACAAAGTTAACATGGAGATGGAAATTTGTCCAACAATGCAGTTTGTGCTGTGAAGATGTCTTCAAATAGAGTATTCATTTTTTCATCCAGTGCATATGCAGTGAGCACTTATTATGCGCCACACACCAGGCTTTCCGAGGTGCTGAGGTGTTCCTGCCTAAATAGATGGCGCTTTTACCCTCTGAAGGTTCTCAGGCTCCTGAACTACACTAAGCACTTTGCTGAGATCAGCCACCATAAAGAAATGATGCAGAACCCTGGAAAGACATAGGTTTGGGAGTCAGGACATCTGGAACCAAACTCAGCTGGGTGTGTAATTGGTGAGTTATGAATGCTCTCAGGGCTTCAGCTTCCTTGTTTGTAAAATGAAGTTTACAGGTGGAGCACCCAATCCAAAAATCACAAATCAGAAAAGTTCCAAAGTCTGGAACTTTTCCATTCCTGATATGACATTATAAGTAGAAAATTCCACACTATGAAACTTTGTTTCATGCACAAAATTATTAAAAATGGTTTATAAAATTACCTTTAGACTATGTGTAGAAATATATAAGAAACATAAATGAACTTCCTTGTTTAAACTTAGTTCCAGTTCCCAAGACTGCATTCCCAAGATACGCAAATATGATACAACCTGAAAAATTAAAAATTTGAAACAATTCTGGTTGAAAACATTTAGGGTAAGGAAGATTCAACCTGTAATAATAACACCCACTTTTTTTTTTATAGGGTTATCATGTAGATTAAGTGAGATAATTTATTTAAGGTCTGGAATATATTAAATCCAAGTTGATAGTGTTCTGAGCAACTCAGTGAATCAAGGTTATTATGGTTGATAGAAAAGAATATTGGTGTGTTGAAGGACAAAAAGATTCTTCAAGAATCTATGTGCAAATGGGTAGGATACCAGGACAAGCGCTTGGACAGCCAACCCTCAGGCTGAAAAATGAAGGGCTTGGGGGTGTGTGGGTCTCAGGAAAGAAGACACATGCTGGCTTTTCCTACTTTGGCCTGTTCCCTGGAGTGGCTCCTGGTCATCTGGAAGCCCTCACCATAGGATGGCATTGACCAAGCCCTTCCTGTGAGTATGCTGTGCCCTTTTTCCAGGAAGCAGTCGCCCACCTCCTTCTCCTCACCTCTTGCTCTATTTCTTCACACCAAGACTCATCCAAAGCAAAATGTAAAAAGGGCACCTTCTGTGGGGAAAAGTACAGAACAATTCATAATGCCCCAATTTTCCTCTGTGCTTTTGAAGAAAACCATCATTTTATTCCTTTGGGTTGTGACTGTTTTCCCCTCATTATTCTCTGTTTGGAGCAGTGAGTGAACAGAACTGCACAGTGGAGGAAATAAACCAAACAAATTGCAAAGTTCCTGGCCATTGAAGAACTTGAAATCTAGCAGCATGAGTGACATAAATAATTCAGTACAGAATGGGGACAAGGTGATTAGTGGCTCTTATAGACGAAATCCTCTCTGGCACAAGCATAGTTTCAGGAGGAGCAAACTGCAGTTAAAGCAAGAAAACACCAACTGGTGCATGCTTTAAATGAAAGAAAAATATGGTGGCAGTTGCAAAAAGAAAGACTTTTATGATGCAAAAGACAGGGCTGAGTGTTTTCTGGATTTGGCTAAACAGATTTAAGGGAAAAATATAGGACCGGTTGTGGGGGCAACGTAGTGGTGAAGTTTGGGTTTTAGGCAAAGAAACATGATCTTCATGTAGGTTCAGAGAGATTATATGTCAAAGAGACTGGGATCTGGGGAACAGGTGGGTCAACTCAACTAGAAATAACTACCCCAGCAAGTAGAGCCTGGGGCTGAGATGAGGACACAGCATCAAGGATAATAAAGCTCTCTTCTTGGTAAGTACTGCTTTCATCCAAGAGGAGAGACTGGAATATGGGCACATTCAGAACACTGGGGTGATAGAAGCAAGAAAGGGTCTTGGGTAGGAGCTGAGTCCTATATTAATATATCCCTGCCTCTGCCCTTGCCATTTGATTACTTGCTGAACAAGTGTCAACAAGGTGGTGCAAACAGGCTTGGAAGCCTCACTAGTGTCTGGATACTATGCCTTTGATGACCTCTGCATAGTGGAGTCTCTTTTGGAGCCACTTCTTGTTTCCCTGTGTGAGTGCTCCAATGTGCTGGCCAACTGAATTATCTAAAGGAGTATTACTTGTTGTTATAGTGTGTTTGGATGGCCCCCACTTAAGCCTCATGTAAACATGGACCAGGCTGAGTCTGGAGTTTGTGATTGATTTGTTTTCTGGTGCTGGGACTGGTGATGTGAGTGCAGCACTGCCCAGGGGTGGAGCCAACATACAGTGTAAGCATGGGGAGGAAGGCGTGTCTTTCCCCTCTTGCTGGTTCATGCCTTGCTGTTCGTGGCCATGAATGGCTGCCCCCCCAGCCATGCCACCCTGCCTTGCAGCCAGCTGAGTATGGACCGAAATTCCCAAGAACTGTAAGAAATAAACCTTTCCTTCCCTAATTTTGGGTGTCAGGTATTTTGTCTCAATAATGAGTGAAAAGTAACTAAGACACTTGTTAGGCCTTGGGAGTTTCAAAGACTACCACACATAGGCCTCTAGGCCAAAAAAAAAAAAATGCAGGTCACTGAATAAAGGAAGCTAGAGGACACTTGTCTCCATGTGTGACACATTTCTTCCAGTTAAACATCAACATGTGAGATTCTGGCACAGATGACACAGGGAAAGGGTGGATAGGTGCCAGGCTATTTATTTCTTCTTCCAATGCCTCTGACTTCAAAGCTTCTTTTCTTTTTAAGTAAAATAGAAGTACAGTTGGCCAAAGTGGAGACAGCACGTGGGAAAGCCCAATAGGATTAAGCTATTACCTCAAAATACTATCAGGGATCCCTCAAACTCAAGAACTTTCAACAATGGCCACTTACTAGTTCTTGGAAGTGTGTGGCACTGAGCTCCAGCTGGATGTGGTTCTGGCCCTGGCATCTGTCATATTTCTCCAGGGGCAGTGGGCCACCTTGGCTGGTCCTTCTCAGGAGGACTCAGAAATGCAGTCATGCACCTTTGCTTTCATGTCTGCTGCCATCCCACTGCTCAGAACAAGACAGAGGTGGACACAGCAAATACATCACCCAAGGGGAAGCTATTGTAAAGTCACATGGCAAGGAATGGTGCAGAAGACCCAGACTGATTATCTGGCAGCACATAGGGTCATTTTTCCTTCCATATGTTGCAGTGTCCAACAAAAGGGGTTCCCATCCTTTCTTCTTTACTTGTGGCCCTGGGGTTGATCAGGTGAGATCAAGCTTCTGGGGGACCCACCTCATACAGGAGGGACAGTGAAGGCCTGGGAGAGAAGAAAGAGTATGGAGGTGTCCAGAAGGGGAGCTTCTCACACTTGATCTACTGGGTAAGGAGTGAACCTGACACAGTCAGGAGTGAACGTGGTTGGCCCTTCCACTTTCTTCCTTCCTCCAGTGACTTGTGAGACGTTCAGGAAACTGTCGTTAACTGGCCATGGTCTGGAACAGCCCAAGAACTTTTGGGTCAAAAAACTCAGACATGACCCCTGCTCCCCCAGTCATGTCGTCACTTTTACCTCTGGAGGAGTCTGTGAGCCACAGAGTCCATATTTGCTGCTCATGTCAGAGGCTTCCCTGATCTTAACAGATGAACCAAGCCAGAGAACAAATTTCTATTGAGAAGTGAGAGAGACTGGCGTTCAAACCCCAGAGGAAATGACTACACCCAGCAAATAGCACCATTGTCTGAGCAGCTCAGGCAAGGCCTGTGAGATTGGGAAAGAGTTCTCTGCCTGCTTGGCTTGTGTCAGCTCTGCCATACTCACTCCATTCCCCACAGGTCCAAGGGCAGAGGCAGAGCTGGGGTCACATTAAGTGTCACCCCACATACACAGCTCCAGGTCTCAGGAGCCAGCAGTACCTTACCTAGTGCCTGCAAAACTTTCCAACTTGGGATACCTAAGAGACCCCAATGAACAAATTAAGGAGTTTTCCAATTTAATTAACTTATTGATTGTAAATTGACAAATTCTAATTGTGGACACTTAAAAGGTACAGTATGATATTATATTATGATAATGTGGAATTATTAAACGAAGCTACTAACAATATCCATCACCCTGCATACTTATTTATTTTGTGGTGAAAACATTTGAAATCTATTTTCTTAGCAATTTTGAAGTATATAATATTTATTACTAACTGTAATCACCATACTGTGCAGTAGAGCTCAGAAATCTTATTTCTTCCATCTAGCTGAACTTTGTACCATTTGGCCCCATTTTAATCCTTCTTCTACCTCCCAGTTCCTGGATGCCACCATTCTATTCACTTTTTTTAGTTTGATGGTTTTAGGTTTCACATATCATGTAGAAGTTTTACCAGTTCTCTAAGGATCACTCCCTGATATGTCATTTGGTGAACTTCCACTTCAGTGTATCATGAAAGTCAGGATAACATTGAGTAAAACTTTGAATGAGAGTTTATTTTATTTGCAGGTGCTTTTTGTGAAAGTGATAGATAGTGGTTCCTTGGAAAAATCGATGCAGTGGATGCAAGAAGGATATAGTGGACTTGAAAAGGGAGAGAAAGACAGAAGATCCAAAAAAAAATCAGTACATAAAAGTACAAACCCCCCATTTTTTTTTTACTGTGTTTTCAGATGACTTAGATAGTAGATGGAGCCTGGCTTCTAAGACTAATCCCTTAAATTTGGCAATATTTCATCTCAGGAGGCTAGAGGTATATGAAAATCATTGGGCACATTATCTAAAAACGCATACTGCTCAAAACTTAGTTTATCATACTTTTCTTTTTTGCTTTTTCACATACCCTAAAATTTGTTTGTTTAAGATTGGAAATAGGGATGCAAATTATACAAAGCAAAAAGAAACCTCCTGAATTTGTATAGTTTTCTCTTTGGATGAGAGCTGCTTCTACAGTATACTGCTCTGACCTCAGTACTGCTCTGGGTTAAAGAGAACAAAGAGTCTGAAATTCCTCACTCACTAAAGCTGCTCCATTCCTGAGAGCTCGAACATCGAGGTGTCTCTATCACTTCCCTCTATTGTTTGCATTTCCCCAGTTTGATGTTCTATGTTTTTTGTTTTATTCTTTACAAAGGCAATGAATAAAATAAGGGCAAGATATCAAATAGCAATTTTAAGATTTTTTTCAGGCTCTAAGGCCGGGAGAGGGAGAGTGCTAGCACTTTGAATCTGATCCTGAAGAAGTGGTGAGCAGTGACCCCACGCTCTTGTGGTCAACCCTGGGGTGACCTGTCTCACAGTTGCAGAGAGCTGGTCTGCATTGTCAGTGATGGCCTGCACTCAGAAAGGGGAAAAAGGAAGGTCTGTTCAGTGTAATCTAAATACCAGCACAAAGCTGCAGGTGTCTGTCCAGTAGAATACAAATACTATTTCTCTTAGGCACAGGAAGCCTTCCTCAAAATTGTTTAAAACATAAAGAGCAGGCAGACACCCCTGTATTGGTAATAAATTATGTCTCAGAGACACAGAGTGCCAGTAAACTCCAGCCCTCCCCTTCTCGAATCCCTTCCTGTCTCTCTTTAATCACTCAAGTATTATCTATACAGATAAACTGATTTAACTTGACATCAATAAGAAAAACATATCTACCAGCATAGATTCCAATTCAAACAGATGTTTTGGTGCACCCAGTATATTTTTCTGTGGGTAGGTTGGTCTGAACACGGTCTTCAATCAACTTGTTTGTATGTAGTTCTTTTTCCATTACCTCCCTCCTTGCTTCCACTCCTACTGCCACTGCCTTCCCACCATCCACCCCACAAAACTGTTCTGCTTCTGCTCCTGTGATCAAGATTCTGTGCTAGTGATATGGGTTGTCTTACCACTTACGTCTACTTTCTGAGGTTCCTCAGGAGACATCAAACTAGAGCAAAGGAGAATGGAAGCACTGACTTTGTTCCCCTACCCATCAAGGAAGGGGAAAGAATAGCCAGAGGAAATGAGGTCTCTGGAGCTCCAAAATGAGGATATGACAACAATACAGCCTTCTGGAAATTATGGAGTGTTAAGGGAAGTAGTCCTCTGGACAGGAAGAGTGAGTGAGGCATGTGTGTGTGGGGACAGCTGGCCAGACTCTCATGGCAGCTGTGGGGACAGCACCCTGGGAAACAAGAGGAGGCTCCATTTGGCAAAACTCAGATGCATGGGGGACACAGAAGCCTCACTCAAGCTAAAATATGTGTATTAAAATGGGTCAAATAGTTAATTATGACAATTTAAATTTTAAAATGTTGAATTTGAAGGTCCCTTCCTTTTCCTTCTTGATGACAGTAGTATTGAGTGTTCCTGGAGAAAATCAACACAGTGTCTGCAAGAAAAAATGTGGAGGATTTGGGGAAGGGGGAGAAGGAGAGGGAGAGGGAGAGAGGGAGGTAGAAAGGGAGGAAAGGAGAGAGAGAGAGAGTGAGAAAACGAGAGAGAGAGAGAGAGAGAGAGGGACAGTGAATCAAAAAATCATGACACACAGGATTTTCACCTCTTTCCTTCCCTCCCCTCCCCTTCCCTTCCCTTTCTCGCTTCCTGTAAGAGAGCTGGTGGAGTTCATTGTTTAAGAACAAGGCTTCTGTCTGTACTCCTGTGCTACCACACCCTAGCTATGTGCTCTTAGTTATCTTTCCTGTAAAATGTAAACAACTATAATAACTATTTTATAAACATTTGCCAATAAAATTAGGATAAATGATTTTTAAATTTTTAGGACTGTAACACTTCTTTCAGAAATACAGTAATGCAATATGATGTAAACTTTAGCCTTCCTCATTTAAGATTTTCCAGCCTGCTACTCAATGAGTGTTTCTAAATATTCAATGTGTGTGGGCCATGGGGTTCTGTGCTGGGCCTCTCTGACTAGAAAATAAGAAATCTAAAAGCTCTCTGGAATCGAAGCCAGAATATAGAACTTCCTTTTAGTATGTGACCAAAATTTATCATTTATATGCCAACAGTTATATAAAATACACACTTTACTATTATGATACAAAAAACAAACCTTCATGTAATAACAAAATACTTAGTATTTTAACATTTAAGTTTTTAAAATGGTGGTAAGACACATATAACATAAGATTGGCCTTCTTAATCACCTCGAACCTCAGTGGTATTAGGTACACACTCACTACTGTGCACCTTGTCACACCATCCATCTCAGGACTTTATCATCTTCCCACGTGGAAACTCTGTATCCATTAAGCAACAACTTCCCCTTCTCTCTCCCAGCTTTTGGGAACCATCATGCACTTTCTGTCTCTATGAATCTGACTACTTCAGGAACCTCACATAAATGGAATCATATAGTGTTTTTCTTTGTGAGTTGTTTTATTCATTTAGCATCATGTCCTCAAGGCTCATCCATGTTCTACTTCGTATTAGAATTTCATTCCTTTTGAAGGCTTAATAAATATATCATTGTATATATAGATCGCCTTTTGTGTATCCATTCATCCCTCATTGGACATCTTGGTTGTTTCTATGTTTTGGCTATTGTAAATAAAGCTGCTATAAATACAGTTGTATATCAAAACTTAGCAATTTTGTAATAATGATTATCGTCTCAAAATGTGCAAGCAAAACAATTGCTTATTAATACATTACAGGCTTTGGAGTTGAATCTGTAGAATTCTCCTTCATTTGACCTTCCAACCAATAAAGGCTGCTGGTGCTAGAAAAAAAAATTAATACACTACAGGTAACAAAATTCCAATTTTTTATTTTTATTTTTTTGTAGTGCTGGGAATTAAACCTAGTATCTAAAGCACACAAGGCGAGCATGCTGCTACTGAGTATACCCACCAAACTCCTCAGTTTTAGTTTTATTTATTTTTTATTTTTTTTGTGGCACCGGAGATTGAACTCACAGCCTCACACCTGCCAGATAGGTGCTTAAGCCACTGAGTCAAACTCCCAGCGCTAGTTTTTTGATGCAGTGTCGCACTATGTAGCTCAGGCTGGCCTTGCACTCACGTGGTAGCCCAAGCTGGCCTTGAACTCACAATGCTCCACCTACCTCAGCCTCCTGAGCGCTGGGATTAAAGGCGTGCGCCACCACGCCCGGCTCAACCTCCTCAGTTTTGTAGAGAAAACTCATTTGCTCCTTCAGCAAACATTCGCTGTCTTCTGAGTGCCAGGCACCAGGAGTCCAGGGTGAAGCTAACACCTATCAGAGAGTTTCAGTCACTCAGGAAGCAGATATTAATCAGGGGTCACCGTTGGGGTAGTGTGGTTGCGAGGCACTTTCTGATAAGGTCATGTTTGCACTGAGGTTTAAAAATGAGAAGAAATGAGGCCAATGCAGGGCGTGGGGGGGGGGAGGGCAGGATCTTCTGCATGAGAATGCAACCGAGGCAAGTTTTGAGTAAAACTCTTGGACTGTTTTTCAGTGCTCCTATTACAGATCAGTCTGTGCTCTGGTCATCAACTGTGACTTGAGTTCCAACATTCCAACTGCTCAGAGGTTTGGTTTATGAACCAAGCATGAAATTGCCTGCCATGCACATATTTTGTGACTTATGCAGCATCTCAATGAATATCCTTCTTTTACAGGCTGCACTAATCCAGTCCTGATTTAGGGTCCTTGCTGGTGCTTGCCCTGTGGGAGGCAGTGATAAGCGGGGTGATGCTGTCAGAACCATCTCAGAGGAAAGGTATTTGTGACTCTAATAAGGCCTTTCTAAGTGAAAACTCCTTTGGAACCTTGTAAAATTTCCTCCTTTCCATTTTATACTTTCTTTTGGATCTGAAATAGAATGAATTTCAAGTCAAGAGATTTTACATAGTGAAATGGATGCTAAGGACAAAATCCTGAATTTCCAGATGAGCAACATAAGAAATGAATCAGAAGTGTCATCTGGGAACCCAAAATGACATTGGGAGTCTTGGAAGCTTTCCCTTATGCAGCACTGGTGACAATCTCAAGCCCATGTTGGCTTCCTGGGTCCTTCCTCATATGCAGCTTGCCCACATTGGCTCTGTGCTGAAGCCATCTCCTCAGCCCAGTTTAAAGGGGAGACAAATGCTCAGTGTCCACGGAGGATGGTGGAAAGAGGTCATTTTGTGAGGTGTATGGATTTATGTTCTCACAAACACCTGTCTCTACCAGATGTCCCTGAGACAGAGACACAGTCACTGAAAGTCTACAAGGGTAATACAGTCTGTTCTTGCTGCTCATGTAAGTTACCTATATAACTCTTCATTAATATAGATCCTTAGATTATCAAAGCATTTTTAAGTATATTGATCTCACAGAGTCAAAGGATACACTTCTGTTTTAGTCATTCAATTTTCTTCTCAAAGAATGTCAGCTCAGGGCCTACTCTGCTCCTTTGGTCTGAGGCTGACCTGTTTTGTTAGAGTATTTTTAAAATCGTTTCATTTGTTTGTTTGCTTTTTCTTTCTTTCTTTCTTCATTTCTCTCTCTCTCTCTCTCTCTCTCTCTCTCTCTCTCTCTGTCTCTCTCTCTCTCTCTCTCTCTCTCTTCTTGTTTTTACAGTGCTGAAGTTTGAATCTAGTGTCTTACACATGCGTGGTTAAATGTTGTACCACTGAGCTACAACTCCAGCCCCCACCAGTAGTATATGTTTGCATGTCCTATGTAATCTTTTTCAGGTTTTTTTTTTTAACCAAAATCCACAATAAAGAAATATATTTTACTTTATCTGAAATCACAATATTTCACAAAACATTTTTATTACAAGATATGTAGTCTGGAGTTATTTCTTCTATAATGTTATCTTTAATTGTATTTTGTTGTGCTCATGAGTCACAATGGGTTGAGACCTGTGATTAAAAAGGCAGTGTGCAGCCAGAGTACCAGGCCTCATGGTTCAGTCTCATTCAGTGCACACAAGCCCCTTCACGACACTATGGTGGTTATTCTCTCAGGGCTCAGTACATGGCAGGGATTTTCAAAGGGCAATTGTTGAGTTAGGTGGCTGAATCTCTGGAGTTTTGAACCCCCTGGGCTTACAAAGCTGGCTTGAATCATAAGAAAAAAATGTCTGGATAGGTACTCTCCATTTGCGAATTCAGAGTTCTGGAGATTTGACTTCTGCTAGTCACAATTACCAGCAGCTTGACTCCTTCTTTGCTGTTGATTGCTCTCCTGTTTGTTTGGTCATTAACAGCTTTAGGGAGGCAATTTGAACTTTGGCCACTTCTTCGTCACCAAATAAGGAAAACTCTTCCATAAGGTTGTGAGGATTAAGTCAAATATTGTAAACAAAGCTCTTAGAACATATGATAACAATCCTTCAATATTAGCCATTATAGCTGTCATTTTTACTTTCAAACTGCTCAGCTACTGAGACTCTATAATGTTTTCCACCTTCACATTTTAGTATTTCATGTTAAGAGAAAGTGATCTAGGAAAGGTTTTGGCCTATTCAGATTTCTATAAGAAAGTACTCTGGACTTATGCCTTATAACCAACAGAAATTTATTTTTCACTGTTTCAAGCCTGGAAAACCAAAGATCAAGGCAGGTTCTGTATCTGGGTGTTTAGTTAGGACTTGCCTTCTGGCTCACAGACAACATCTTTTTGTTATGCTCTGAAGGTGCTAACTAGCTCCTTGTGATCTGTTTTATAAGGATCCTAATCCTTTTATGACTTAATTCTTTTCCCAAAGGTCCCATCTCCTGATACCACAGTAAGGATTAGGATTCCCTCATCTAAATTTGGCGGGAACACAAAACTTCAGATCACAACAAGGTGAGAAAAACAATTTCCAAGAGGCCAGGGACTAAATTTTTTCACCCTTAGATCTATAGCTGCATGATAGATATTACCATAAATTTAATTGCTTTATAAATCTGGCATCAAAAGGCAAAAGAATGGTGAAGAGAATCAAAGGCCAAAGTCTCAGTGTGAACTTATGTCTATTGCCCAAATCCCAATTGTGATTTTATTCTCAGACACAGAACCCACTGGTGAATTTCCTGTCCCAGCAAGGTAGGGTTCTGCAACTCTGAGGCTAGTATCACAGTGGGGATTCTTTAGTTTTTTTTTTTTTTTCCTTGAAAGGACTGCTATAGTGTAGATCTAGAATATCCCTCAAAGGCTCATGTGTTCAGAGGTTGGGTGATTGGATTGCAGACATGTTCTACTCATCAGTGGATTGGTCCATTAATGAGTTCATAGCTAAATGTGATGTTAGCAGGTAGGGTCTGTTTGGAAGAGGTGTGTCATTGGAAGTGTGCGTTTGGAGGGTATGTCTCCCTCCCCAGCTACTCCTTACTCTCTCTGCTTCATAGCAGCCATGAGATCAGCAGCTTTCCTCCACTGTGCCCTTAAATCATGATGTCTTTGCCATAGAGTCAGCTGACCATGAACTGAATCCCCAGAACTGTGAGCCAAATGAAACTTCTCCTACTCTCACTTATGGGTGTCAGGTATTATGTCCCAGTAATAGAAAAGCTGACTAATTTCAGAGACCAAGGACATTTATTTAAGTAACCAGCCCTTCAGGAATAGTGATGTCCAGCTTGCTTAAAAGTTTTTGGTTATAGGTCTGACTTTGTATTTTTCCTGGAGACTAAAAGTACTATGTCCTGGTTAAATAAGAGCTCTGGAGTGCAAGCAACAAATGAAGTCATGGACCTTGTGCATCTCATGGTGAGTCTCTTGGGTTCACAGATAAAGAGGTGGTCATTTTCCAAGTGGCTGAATATGTGATCAGTAAAACATATTAACTTGGTAGAATTTTCCTATTGATTGCTTGACCTATGGAACAGGAAGTATTATAGTAGGCAAAACCAAGCGGGAGTTCTGAAACTACCTTTCCATATCAAGATGCTTATGTTACAAGAAATAGTAAATTAAAACAATATAAAATTCTGAAAAGAATGACACAGACAGTTGCATGTCAAATAACTTAAATGATGCAAAGGAAGTGGTTTTCGTCAGATCACTAGTCTGGTCCTTGCAAAACCAGATGAATCATGGGAGAGACAATGGACTATTGAAAATTTAACCAAGGAATGACTCCCATTACGGCTGCTTTGCGAGGCAAGCTATCATTACTGAAGCAGATCATCACAACCTCAGGCATAGGAGACGCTGATATTGACCTAGTAAATGCATTGTTTTCCATCATAAAGGAACAAGAGCAGTTAGCATTCATCTGAGATGGACAACAGTATATAATCATGTCTGCTCATAGAGATATGTCAATTTTCCTGCAATCTGTACTAAGATAGTCTGAAAGAGCCAGGTTGGCTGGGCATGCTCAAGGTCAAGTGCTCCAGATGCCTTAGTAATATCAATATTCCAGAGAGTGGGAGACATACTCAAGGACTGACCATATGAGTAAAGGTTTTAGGTATCCAGTGGTCTGGGACAAGACATCATAGTCTCCCAGAATAAAGAACAGGTACTTGGTTCTCACCAAAGCACAGAAACAAATAGATATTTGTACACTCCACTGTTTGCATAGAAACACATGAATTGTTAAATATCTTTGGGTTTTGAAAGCAGTATACTCAATACTTGAGAATTTTTTTTCTATCTCATTCACTGAGTAATCTAGAAGGCTGGGAGTTGTCCCTGGAGCAAGGAAAGTCCTTATAATAGAAGCATCCTAACTGTTTGGATTGTGTAATCCACTAGACATCACTGTCCTAGAGAAATCTGTGTAGAACAGGATGCTAAATAATGGTTCCAGAAAGCCTCAAAGGAGAGTTCCAGCAACACTGGGGTGCTAAAACAAGGCCATTATCTTTGCAGAAGAGTGCTGTACACTATTTGAAAAATATCCATTCATGCTGGTAGGAATAGAACATGCTAACTTGGAGTGTCAGTTAACCATATGCTAAACAATTATAAATTGAGTAACATTAGCCTCACCAAGATAAAAAGTCAGGTAGATCCAGCAACAATCCATTGTAAGATGCAAGTTATACACAGGCTTCCTTTCTCCAAAGCTACTGCTACTTGTGACCATCAGGCCTGTTAGTTCAAGCAAGTTAAACGTCTTAGGAAGATCAGAAAGATGCCTGCGACAAAATCTATTATATAAGACCTTCTTATCCTAGATGGTGGAAAGATTCCTACTCACTGAGATTGATACATATTTTAGATGTGAGTTTGTCTTTCTTGGCCATCACACTATCCATAGACTTCTTGGGCATCTGATTCACTGACTTGGGATTATGCATAGCATCTCCTTGGATTGAAGACTAATTTTATGGTAAAGGACATGTGACAAGGTGTGTGAGGCCACGGGAACCATCGATTTTACCCCATGCCACATCGTTCAGAAACTGCCATCTATGACAATAGTAGAAAAAATTCTTTAAGAAGTGCTTGACTCACCAACTTGAATATAGCACTCTATGTATGAGGGATTGTTTCCATATGCAGAAGACTTTTTATACCGCTGCTGTTACAGTGGTACCTTGGTTCATGAACTAGATTCTTTCCACAGTTCTGGTCACAAACTGAGTTGTATGGAACTAAATCAAATTCAGTGGTGAGGTTCAATGTTGACCTTATGGGGAAATTTGATTCTATTCTTCTCTAGCTTGGATTGTGAGCAGAATAATGGAGAGAATTGAGCTTGTGAACTGAGGAACCAATGTATGTTGTATCCCTGAGAGATAGAAAACCTGGATTGTGGAAATAGACATAGCTTTGTTCATCATTTCCATTCCATCATGACTGAAAGAAGAAATTTATATTTTCCATGCACACCATTTTACAGATCCTTGTTCTATCAAAGGATGACTACTTCTATCAAAGAAGACATTTTGTCCTATACCATGAACTTGTCTCAACCTAATTTATAATCAGGTTGAGGCCTGTTTGTTAGGTTTCCATTCCCATAAAAAAATACCCAAGACAATCAACTTATAAAGAGTAAAGGTCTATTTTGGCTTACAGTTTTCTAGGTTCTAGCCCATGACTAGTTATTTCTGTTGCTTTTGGCCTGTGGTATGGTAGCAAATCATGGTGCTAGTGTGCGGCAGAGAAAACTGTTCACCTCATGGCCAGGAAGCAAAAAAGAAGGGGCATGGCTCCTTGAATCTTCTTCAATAGCACCTCCTCAGTAACTTAAGGACCTCACACTATGCCCTATGTCTCAAAGATTCCACCATCTCCACTAGTAACACCCTGAGGACAACCTTTAAAATATGATTTTGGGGGACATGCAAAATTCAAACTATAACAGAGGTCAAGTAATGCGAAGATATGGCTGCCCTTCTGGTCACTTTGGCCTTCCTATGACAATAAACAATAAGGCATGGAAAATGTTATCATACCAGGAGGAACAATTGATCTGGATGATCATGAGGGAATCATATACCTGCTCCAAGCAAGGGGCAGGCAAGCATGTGTTTGGCACTTTGTTGAGCCTCTGTGATATCTCTTTGTGCCATGTGGTTCATTTTTGGTGCAATTGGGAGAGTGCAGTAAACATGGCTTTCTTGGAAAATGGTATGAAGAGCTCGGATGCTACACAAAAATCATCCAGAGATATACCAGTGTTACTCAAGTATGAGGGGAATCCAGAATGGGTGATTGCTGTGGTGTGAATGTATGTGTTGGAATTTTACCCCAAATTCATATGCTAATGACATTTGGAGTTGGAACTTTTGGGAGGTAAATAAGATTAGATGAGATCAAGAGGTTGGGGTCAGGATGACATTAGCGGCTTCATAAAAAGTGCAAGAGAGAACCAAGCTAGAATTCTGGCTCTACTTCACCATGTGATGCCTTTGCGATGTTATAATGCACCAAGAAAGCCCTCACCAGATGTCAGCACCCTGCTCTCGAAATTTCCTTCCTCTAGAACCATAAGCTAAATAAACCACCGTTCTCTGTAAATTACTTGTTCTCAGATATTTTGCTACAGAAACAGAAAGCAGGCTAAAATAGTAGAACAGAGCAATAATGATTATCAATGATTGTGTTGGGATCAGTTGCAGCAGTGAGGACTGAAGCTTGTGCTAGTAACAATTCTAAGTTTCTTTAGGAATTGTGATACATGATTCTGGAGAACCCATGCCTGTCGGAGTGAACAAGTGGAACAAGGAACAAGTGGAAATGAACAGTGCAAAGGGGCGGATGGTAGTAGGTGCTGTTCACATTCACACCTCTGGACCAAACGTCCCTGCTCATTTGCCAGCAGCTAACAGCAATTGATTCTTTCCTCCTCCAAATAAATTTTTCTCAACTGATGGAAACAGTTTTTCTAAGAAACTCACACTGCCCCTCTGGGTTAAGAGGCCCATAGGCAATCATCCATTGGAAGACCTCTTGCATTAAGAGATGGTAGTGGTGGGGATGAGTGACTCTTCAGTTCTGTTTATTTTGCAGGACTCCCTCTACTCCTACATTGGATAAGACAAGGATAGGCTGTCCCTGACATAGTAGCTTTGCTCAGCTCTCTCCCGAACCCTGCCATCTTCACTCCCTCCCTGCATCTTTGGTTCTTTCTATAGGGTACTTGGTAAGTCCTGACTTTCCAACTGAAGTTTTGGTTTTTCTCTCTCCTTTTACCTTTACACTGGGGAGAAGGTATTCATTGAATTATCCCTTGAGCAGAAATGTATACCCTGGCAACAGGAGACACCAGATATCAGGGTTATAAGAATTGAAGGGCACTTTTGAGAACAAAAGCCCCTCTTACATTTACATATTTTAATTTTGCAAAATGCATGCATCGAAAAGCTTATCAAAATATAGAACTTTATGAATTTTCACAAGGAAAGGAAGAGAAGTGGAAGTGAGCAGGTGATACACTTTCTTTTACAACTCAGTCCCCAAATCCCCATGGCACTGCCACTACCACTTTATAGCTAAAGCTTGGCACACACCCATCTGTTGTATAAGTGGGAGAGGAACTAGGTATGGGTAAGATTAGGAATCTCTACATCAATACATATACATTTGGCAAAAATCATTTTTTCCCACTGGGTTTTCATGTGTATATCAGTTTCTTTTTCCCCCAGTTTTAGTGACCGGTTAAAACTGTCCCAATTCAACAGACAAAAGAAGAGTGACTTTGTACTCAGTATGTTTTTTTCCAAGATTAAGTTCTGAAAACTTGATCTGACTTGGGCTAAATTTAGTATACCATTAAATAGTAGCAAATTAAGTCACCTTAATTACAATTTGTTGTTTAAATTTGGAATGAAATGGTTACAAATACATTTTCTATTGGGAGTATCTTTACAACTTTAACAGATTATGATGAAATTTTTCACACAGATAGAGGGTATAATGATGTATGATTATACCAAGAAGGTGTACAATTTAGAGAGCTCTGAGATATTAGGAAAAATGTAAAAATAATTACATATCCTTTGATACTGATGCACATTCTCACAATGACCGCCATTAATGGATTTGGAGCTACATTCCATAATAAGCCCTTTTGTTTTGGACTCGGCATTACATAGAAGTGCCAGGATTTCTATTAATGAATGTGTAGTTCTAAGCCATAACAATGGCAATCCTATATTATTCTGTGAACAGAACTGTGCTCAATTCATCGACAGGTGACATTGTGTGGACACTAATGTATATGGAGTGCTCTGCTATAATAAGACTGCTATTAGCACAATAATGCTGAATGTGCTCTGGATTTATCAGAAGGTGCTGTTAGCTAAGACTGGACTTAACTCTTTGGTTCAAGTAGCTTTGTACAACATCATCAGTGATTTCCAATCTTAGGAATTTCCATCATTATCTTTGCAGTTTTATATTCTTTGTCATTGCATTCAACCTCTCCTTTCTTCTCTCCTTGCGTATATTTTATAATGACTCTTTGCACTCAAATTCTTCTTTTATGGAAATGTGTATTTTGTCCATTTGTCAAAGGAGAGTGTTGACTTATGTTTTCATTCATCTGGTCTGCAGAAGACGGACCCTTGTACTTTACCTGTGTCCTCTGTCCCATCCCTTGGCTTACAAGGGTTTTATGTGATGGCATCATTGCTCTCCAATGGCACATTCTCTAAGCCAGGGTCCCCAACCCTTGAATGCTACTCTGTGCCCTGTTAGGAACCAGAACATTCAGGAGTTGTGTGGCAGGCAAGCCATCAAAGCTTTGTATTTACAGTTGTTCCACTTAGCTTGCATTATGGCTTGGGCTCTACTTCCTGTTAGATCAGTGGCAGCATTAGATTCTCATAGAAGCACAAAGCCTACTGTGAACTATACATGGGAGGAATATAGGTTGTTTGCTCCTCTGAATCTTTCTAACATTGCCAAACCATTCCTATCTTCCACCCTGTTTATGGAAAAATTATATTCTGTAAAACTGATCCCTGGAACCAAAAAGGTTAAGAACACTGCTCTGTGCAACAGTGAGTGAAAAAGAGATTGAACTTCATCAGTGATTATACTATAGTATGCTGGCCCAGCAGAGAACTATGTGGGGCAGGAGTAAAATCTTGGTCCTTCCTGTCCCAGATCAGAGATACTGGCACCCATGGATTTATGGCATAAATATTACACGGTCTCTACATAAAGAGGGGCCAACCTAGGCACATACGGCATCCTCAGAACCGTCCATCATGCAGATGATCATTTCCCTGATTTTCTGGGGATAGGTAGAGCCATGGGATCATTAGGTCTGTGCATGATTGTCGTTTGTCTCTCTTACCTTTGGTGACTGCCTATGACCTGCAGTGCAGCCATGGCAAAGAGAGAATTGGGAAGCAGCAGCTATTTTTGTCAACTGGAAAGGCCATTTAAGTAAGAACACTTAATTACCTTTCTTCCTCCCTGCAGCCTCAGGAAAGTATGAGCTGTCAGATAATGAGCTTAGAGAGTGAGCAGGTTGGTAGGGCAAGGATTTTCATCCAGTGGAGGAGTGGGAGTCAGCATAGGAGATTGTCTCTACATTTCATTTATTCACCAAATTATGTTTTTCACTTTTTTATTTTAAAGAGAAAAAAGAAAAGACAAATAAATCAAGAGGCAAATGAACCTAAAAAACAACAACAACAAAAGCAAAATGACAACAATAGCAACAACAAAAACCCCAGCTATATAGGTTTTCAAAACAAGATGATAGGAATTTAACAATGGTTGTGATACTGCACATTGTTATCTTCAAAATAGTTGCTCCGGTTACCAGACACAGGAATAAAACAAAACAGTAAAATGGAACAAAACATTGGATTTCAAAAACAATACAGGAGGAAATTCCCCACACTTGCCACAATGCGCGCTGCCATCCTCCAAGCAGATGCCCAGACCACCAGCCCCAGGGCTGCAGAGTCAACCAAACAATACAAGCATCAATCTATTCCTTCCACTTCAGTTGCTATCGTCTCACCAAGTCCTCCAAATCAACCAGTTGCTTACCATGGGGAGTGAGGGGCGGCTTTTCTGGTTTCCCAGCCGGTGCACCAGCTGGCTTGTGGGAAGGCATGGTTTGTCTTCTTGCTGAGTCTCTTCCCGATCCACATGGCAGAGCCTGGTTCACAGGAAGGCATGCTTTGCCTCCTCGGTGAGTCTTTTCCCGATCCACATGGTGGAGCCTGGTTCATGGGAAGGCATGCTTTGTCTTATTCACCAAATTACTGAGAGCCTATTCCTAGGTGCTGGGATTACAGCCCTGGACACACAGACCAAAATCACCTTTCCCTGTGAACTCAGTGCTGAGGAAACAAGGACTAAATAAATAAGGAAACAAGCAAAAACATTTAAACTAAATGAAGAAGTACAGTATAATGTTGCTACCACTGTGGCATGGGGTGGAGGAGGGAGGGGAGTGAAGTAGTGTAGTGAGCTAGACAGTACCAGAGTCAGAATGAGACTGTTTGCAGTCTTAGATATGGCGGTCAAAAGAGGCCTCACTGAGGAGAGGTGCTTGACCAGCAGATACAGGCAGGCACCATGCAGAGAGTTGAAGAAAGAGGACTCCAGGAAGAGGGACCAGCAAGTGCAAAAACTTTGATGCATGGATGGCATGGAAGCTGGTGTGACTGGAGCCAGGGAAAGGGGCAGAGATAGTGTAGGCCTTATAGACTTGCAAGACTTTTACTCTGAATAGGCTAAGGGATGCCTCAGGATTTTGTTTGGTTTTGGGTGCTGGAGATTAAACCCAGGGTCTTGTGTATGCTTGGTTAATGTTCTATCACTGAGCTACATCCTCAGCTATTTCAGGGTTTTGACAAGAGGAAGTCATTATTTGATGAGGTTTATTCTGACTGCTGAATTAAAAGAGCACTAAACCAGGACTTGGGACAAAACGAATGCCCAGTTAGAGGTGACTGTGATCAAATAGGTGAGATACGATATGACGTGACCCAGACTAGCAATGGTGGAGGGCAAGCAATGGTCAGGCTCTGGTCTTAAAGGCAAAATGTCATGATTTCCTGATCACCTTGGTGTGACCTGTAAGAGAAGCACTAGGGAAAAATATGATTTTGGGTTTTTGGCCTGAGCAACTATGAGAAAAGAGTTGTGGTTCATGGCAAGGAAAGAGGTCAGGGGAGCAGGTTGGGGTGGAGGAGGTCAGTGCTGGATATGTTTGTGTGAGATGTTTGCAGATTGTCCAAATGGAGGGATGGGGTCTGGAGCTCATGAAAGAAAGTACATGAGGTATAAAGTTGAGTGCTCACAGGAAGAAGATTGCATTTAAATTCACAAGACAGAATGAAATTACAGATGGAGTACAAAAAGGAGAGAGAGAGAGAGAGAGAGAGAGAGAGAGAGAGAGAGAGAGAGGGAGAGACCTGGGCTCTAGGACCTCCATCATGAGGAGATCAAGGAGATGAGGAAGATTAGAAAAAGCTGAGGGAGAAATTCCTCGTTATGAGGAAAACCAGTGGGGTATGGTGGAATGTACTAGAATATTTCAAGAAGGAAGAAGTGGTTATCCACATCAACTAAGATAAGGACTAAAATGACAGTAAGGCTATTTTTGAGCTCCATTTTCTGCTTGGGAAACCCAATTAGGGTTGTTTCATTAGGGTTTCTGAATCCTATCCTTATCTAAGGGATGAACATGTGGCCCAGGTCTGGCCAACAAAAATGATCTCTCTCCCTGGCCACAGTGATTGGTTAAGAGATGAATATGTGGCATAGACAGGGCCAGTTAGGGCCTCTTTGGATATTTTGTCCTGGTACAGCTAGGAAAGACAGGCTCCTTTCTCCAGGGTTACTAAGTGCTAAGAAACAAGCAAACCTATTCTGGATCTGGCTCTTTCCAAAACCTGCTGCTCCCAGGAATGTCCACATTTCATTTCTCAGCAAATAAATCCTTTATTTCAAGCTAGTCTGAGCAAAGCTTCTGTCTCTAGCATTCAGAATGTCCAAACAAATCAAACGAAATTTCTTTGAAGACAGCTATGCAATAGTGAGGGACTCATCCACAATAGTGGGAGTGGTGTCTTCCACAAGAAAGCTTACTAAGCAACTTCTGGATTCAGGACTATTCTTAGGTGCCTGACATTGCCTGAGGAAGGCTAGCCCGGGCATGACCTAATGGGGTCACTTCCCTCCCTCCTCCTGAAGCAGCTTCTGACGCAGGCCTGAAATCTGGGGCAGGTAAGGTTGCAACCAGAGGAGCCGGGTGAAGGCATCGAATTTCACTAGTGACCCAAGAGATGCCATCCTGTGGGCCACCAGACTGGGTACTGGGAGTTCCCCAGGAGATTAAGAAAATCAAGTGGGGACTACCGTGGGCTCAGAAGAGGACACGGTCAGTATCCAGGGAATGCAGATCCGTAATAGAGACCAGGGCAGGAGAAGCAGTTGCTAAAACAAACTGACTACTTCTGTTGGATGAGGTTTCTTGCCAATCCACTAGCTGCTGTTAAAGGGCCAGTTACATACAGACTGCAGTGTTTCAAAGACATGGGGCACAGCTCTGCTTGGGTTGGCTTTTGAAAATCCAGCCTGCCACCTCTTGTGCATGTCTTCTTGGTGTGTTGAAAGAGAAAGCAATTCAATTTTCCTGTTCTTCTCAGTCTGCATGCAGATAGACAGGCTTGTCTCATCTGTCTTTCAGCCCTGGGCAAATAAATGCAAGAGTCAGCACTGGCAAGAGTGCTGAGCTGCTCACCCTGTTCCCTGACACTTAAATTATGTTTCAGTGCTGGTCCCTGGTCACCTACACTATGCAAACCAGTCAAGACCTCTGAGTCCTACAGTGTCTGTGCACCAAAAGCCTTGGTATAAATCCCTTCCTTCTGAAATCTTGCCTCATTGCTTGCTTCTGTTGTGGGTTTCTTTTGTTCTGGGAGAAGATGCATCTTTTGCATGATCCTTTCATCATTCACCTTGGGTTGTGACTCCATTCCAGTCATGTGCTTCTTTCCTATTCTGAAGTAGCATGATATTATTCAATAAATCTCATTAAATGTAGTGCCACACATTTGGAATTGGTAACACTTGAGAGACACTGAAATAAAATTTTACTTGTTGCTCGTATAATTATAACTAGTACACTTTGCAAGGGTCAAGTTAAAACATTTAGGGAAAAACGTATCATAAATATCCTCAGGCACTTTAAAATGTTATGTTGTACCCCAAACTATGGGTAAATCTTCTAAGTTCACAGAAGCAGATTATTGAGGGTTTCTGACAGTCAGTGGTTATTTAGCCTACTTTTTATTTACTGCAATAAAACTGCATAAATATCCTATCTTCACCCCTTTCGTTAATTTACTTCAGTCTTCTCCACTATCAGTCAGACACAGGATGTTTTACTTCATGGCTACCTTATTTTTGGGGTCACAATTGAATTTCCTTTGCTAGGTTTAATATGTGGTTTTCAATATGGTCCCAGAAAGCTCTTTCCAGCCAGCTGGGGTGAAAGGTGTACAGAGGATGGCACATGGGTTTCTAATCCAGACCTGAGGTCAGTGGATACCAGTGTTTTTCAAAATTCATTGGGAGAACAGGGCTGCTGGGAACCATGGTCATATACTCCCGCCCAGGAGGCTGGGAAATGTAACTTCAGGGGTGTGCCCGGTGTTTCTGCCTTTTGTAGCCACAGTCAAGAGGACTTTGATTCTGCCAGTGGCCTGGTTCTTACTTCAAAAGTACTCAGGGGTTGTCCCAAGTGATGGAGTAAATTCTGTCATTAATTTCCTTTATTTGCTATTCACATTTGCTTTCCTATTTTTATCTCATTGGCTTCTTGGCTACACTTAAACATCTAAAATTTTAGTCTCCAATAACATAGAAAAATAAAAAAAGGGAGCATCTGTAGCAAATAGAAGTCAATTCATCCCTATTTTCTTGTAAATCATCTGAAAATATCAGGCTCTGAACCAAAATATCTTCGTGGCCTGAGGCAGACAGGACTCCCTACCCTCTTTATTTATCACCAAGTACCAACTCTCAGAATCCACAGTATTAAACCTCACAAACCCCACCCGTCTCTGTAACTGTGAGTCAACTCCCTGACCTTGGGTAAATGTGAAAATAAATCTCAGCCCACCGTCTTGAAGATGTGAAGTTGATGCTTTTCTTCATGAAAGTGAGGTATGTAATTCCTGTCCTATTGGCCAACATAAGGGCTAAATTACACACTGAAGGTGAAATCCCCTACCACAGGGCTGACCGCCCCGGAGGATCAGTCTCTGTGGGCTCCTTTCCTGCTTTCTTCACTCCAGGGTTAAGGTAAGCCTGGGGCCTTTGTCAGGCTTGTCCCTACTGGTGGAGCTGCGGTTCCTCCCCCACCCTCAGACCACGGGAAGATCAAACTGCTGCAATGGTTCTTTCCATTCAGCAGAAATCAGAGAGCACAAGGGCGAGGAGGGAGTCAGAGCCAGACAAAGACGCGATTACCACCACATGACTGCCTACCAAGAATTCTGGCTGTAGAAAAGGCTTTTCTGCAGTTTGTTTTTGCTAGTTCTGCTCCAAGAACCCAAGATGTAAGGCCTTCAGTCAACAGGGCTGTGCCTGTCTTATTGTTTCCATGTAATTCAACCTGATAACCCCTGGCATCCTCTATGCTTCACCTCTCCTTTCCAGCATTGCCTTGATTCATCAGCAGCTATCTCTGTAGTTAGCAAAATTTCCACTGATCAAGCTAGGCTAACCTGGCATACTACACACACACACACACACACACACACGCACACACGTACACTCACACTCACACACACACACATGCACACACACACGCACAATCTTACCTCTCAGTGAAGGATGAGTGATGCCTGAGTACATGTAGGAGGAAAATAAAAATTATTCCCCCCAGTACTACTGAACTAAGTTTATGAGAATCAATTATAATCCATAAATTCTCTCATTCTTATATAGACTTCTTTTGTCCTTAATTTTGGTATTTCATGTTGAGGCAGCTAAAGTTAAAAAACAAAGCAAAACAAAAAAACCTTTTGCTTTTGCAGTACCACACAACTGTGGACGAGCCAGGATGATATTGTGGAGTGAAAAAAAAAAAAAAGAGTCTTGGTTGTTTCCGTAGTAATCCCAAAGATCAACAGAAGAAATGGTTTCAAGTGGATGGATAAAATTCTTAGAATAATCCTGCCCAAGTCCTCCAGAATTCTTTCATGATGTCTTTATATATTTCAGCCTTTCACCTAGGAAGATTCCAAGTGCCACCCAAACAAACATGCTGCTGAGTGGGAGGGCAGCAGCTGCTGGCTTGAAAAGGTCTTTTCAATGGAGGTTAGGAGAAAACATCCCATTGGTGCTGATCAAAAAGCTTGGAGATACTTTAAACAAGCTTCAATGGGACACAGATACAGTAAATTTTCTCACTCTTGAAGATGTCAGAAAAAGTGAAATTACCCAGTATCCCAGATCAGAATGGGCCCAGTTAGAAACTTGTTCAGTGGGCTAAATTGCAGGGGGGCATAACACCAACACAGCTTAAGCAAAAGGAGTGACCTGGTGGACAGTGCCGAGGCTATGGGCAGGCACTGGCAATTGGTGCTGTGGATTAGTAGTGACTACATGATTTTAATGGATTCTTCAGGATGGGATGTGCTTACTACAAGAAATCAAGGCAAGAGGTGGAAACTTAGCTGGAGTTTTGAGAAGCTAGGAGATAGAAGCTAGGGAAGAAGCTGAATATTATTCTTTTAAGAGTTATTTATCATCAGGAATCTTCTTTCCATAGTCTCCCTTTCTCTGGTTTAAAATCTTTCAGAACTTGTTAGCTGGTTATATTAGTCCATTTATTGTTTCCTTAACAAAATAATTGAGACTGGATACTTTATAAAGAGGTTTATTGTAGCTCACAGTTTTAGAGGCATACAGTCCAAGGTCAGCCCTAATTTTTCAATCTTGGGTTAAGAAAAAACAGCACTCACTAGAAGTCAAGTACACAGTGTGGCTTTGCTGTGTAACACCCACTGTCTCAAGAAGGAACTTAGCCTGCAAGATCAGCACTGATGTCTTTGACAGGAGTGCTCCCAGTGACCTAATGATCTTGCACTGGGTCCCACATCTGAAAGATTCCACTACCTCAACATTGCTATACAGACAACTAAATCTCTAGCACATAAAACTTTGGGGGACAAACTACATCCAAGCCACATTTAAACAATAGTAATAGCAAAATGTCAAAAGAAACCACATGTAGAAAATGCTTCTGATTGACCACCAAATCCTGTTCTTTCTGTTGGCCATAAAAATAGAGGGCATACATGTTTTTCAAGTTTGAGTAGAAATGACTCAATAAACTGAACATTTAAAAAGTGTACAACTTACTAATTTTTACATGTATTTACATTAATGAAACTATCACTTTAATCAAGATAGTGAATCTGTTTATCACTCAAGCCTCCTTGTGGACTTCCCTAACCCATCCTGCCGCATTCCCTCTTTGCTAGGAGAAGTTTGATTTGCTTTCTATTATAATAAATCAGTTTATATTTGCTAGAATCTGATATAAATTGAGTTACATAGCACATACTGTTTATTTTTGAGTATGGCCTCTTTTACTCAGTGTAATTACTTTGAAGTTCTTTTGTGCTCTTTGTGTATTTAAAGAATTCATTCGCCTGTAATCCCAGCACTCGGGAGGCTGAGGCAAGAGGATCGTTGTGAGTTCGGGGCCAGCCTGGGCTGTAACATGAGCCCATGCCAGCCTAAACTGCATAGTAACACCCCATCTCAAAAAGACAAAAAAAAAATTAAAATAAAATAAAGAAGGAATTCATTCATTTTTATGAGTGAGTAGGATTTTATCAAGTGGATATTATACTGTTTGTTTATCTGTTCATCTTTGGTTCAGATTTTTTTTATTTAAGAGAAAAAAGACACAAAAAAGAAAAACAAAAGGCAAAAGAAAAACAAACAACAACAACAGATCCAATACAATAGCAGTATAGGTTTATAAAATAAGATGATAGGAATTTGACAATGGTTGTAATATTGCATATCATTACCTTCAAAAGGGTTGTTAAGATTAACAGATATAGACATGGAAAATTGATCTAACCATATGAGTATTAACTGTTCTTTTTTAATAACTAATACATTTAGTAGTATATTCATTTTAGCTATCTTATGTATACATATATACAAACTTATGTCTTTTTCCTTTCCCTTTCCTTCTTTCCTCCTTTCCCCATCCCAATTACTTTTCCTCTTTGAGCAGTTTCTTTGCCTTACACAATATTTACTGTAGATTTTGGATGGTATATACTTTTTCAGTTTCTTACACTAGGGAGACAATACTGTATTTACACATGTGAGTTTGATTTATTTCATTTATGAGTATGGTCTCAAGTCATATCCATTTACCTAAACAAGTCTCAATGCAATCTTTCTTTGATAACTGAGTAGTACTCCATTGTATAAAAATACCACATCTTTTTTATCCATTCCTTGATTGATGGACTTTTGGGTTGTTTCCAAGATTTGGCTACTACAAATTTTGTTGCTATTTTTGGTTCAGGTTTATTTCTGAATTTTGAATATTACAAACGGAACTGCAATGAACATTCATGTGTAAGTTGTTATGGGGATATATGCTTTCTTTTTTGTTGGGTAAATGCCTGGAGGTAGAATGACTGGGTCACAGAGTAATCATGCATCTAAACTTAAGAAGTTGGTAACAGTTTTTTAATTGGGTTGTACCATTTTAGCTTTATATGCTAGTGAAATATGACAGTTCTAGTTCCTCCATATCATCACCAACAGTTGATATTGTCAGTCTTGGCAATTGTAGCCATTCTAGTAGGTGTGTTGCAACATGTTGCCTTTTGTCTAATGCCTAATGATATTGTATACCTTCTCACATGCTTATGCCATCTTACTTTCTTTCTTGGTGGAAATTCAAATTTTGTATCCATTGTTTTTGAGTGTTGCTTTCCCTGTTATTGAATGTTGAGAGTTTTGTATTCAGGATGAAAGCAGTATGCTATGTAATTGAACTACAAAGAGAATTAAAACCCAAACTTCTCTTTTGAGTAATTGATGGTCCAGTGAAAAACTTTGGAGTTACATCTTTATTTAACTGGTTGGACAAGATTTTGTTCAATTTAAAGGAAACTGGAAAAATGAAGAAATTTGGCTACAACTTGATATTCTTTCCTTGAAATTCAACAGAAAACCGCATTATGACAAACTGAACTTTGATTTCTCATCCTGCCAAATGAGGACAAAGTTTCAATGTCTAACTCCTAGAGTCCTATATTCAATATGTCTCCACAGTTTAAGAGGGGTTGTACTGCTGCTATCTAGAGTAAGCCCCTTAAATCGACAGAAAATATGTCTAAGACCCCTAGTTGATGCCTAAAATCATGGAATAATAACTGAACCCAATATATGCTATGTTTTTTCTCTTTATTTACATATCCAGGATGTTTCATTTATAAATTAGTTACAGTAAAAGATTAGCTATAAAAACTAATGATAAACCAGAATAATTATAACAATATGGTGTAATAGAATTGGTAGCATGATTAGTTTTGTACTTCATTGGGTAGAATGAAGATTAATTGAATGCAAACATTTTGATACTACAATATTTGATATAAAAACTGAGATGGCTACTAAGTGACTAATGGGTATGCTACGTGAAGGAGACACACATATCCCAGGCAGGAAGGAGCAGGACAGCACAAGAGATCATCATGCTCCTCAGAACAGTGAGCCATTTAAACTTATGAGTTGTTAATGGAATTTTTCATTTAATATTTTTATACTGCTTGTGGTGGGTTGACAACTGGTGGTTGACTTGTAACAACCAGTTGAACTGAAACAGTGTGGTACTGGGTGGGTATGGCCCACCTGAGGATTGTTGCCAGCAACATAAAAAGGACAACTGGAGAGGAAGAGGTAGTGTCGTTGTTTCTCCTGTTGCTGTTGGCTCTCCTGGAGGAGCTTGTCGAGCTTCTTTTCTGACATGAAGTTGGCTTTCCTTATTGACAATGAGGAGCTCAGGACCTTGCCGTCACTGAGTATGGCTGTGGTTCACTTTGGGAGAGCTCTGGTCCTTAATTTGAGCATCGCTTCCTGGTTCTGGAGGGGAAGATGTATGCTGTTCAATCTCTAGGAGAAGCCTGTCATGCTGGCTTCCTGATATGAACCCAGCTGTCATCATTAGAGGAGCTTGGGACCTTGTTGTCACTGAGGATGGCTGTGGTACTTTTTGGGGGAGTTCCTGCACAATCATTTATATTCTGCCTCATGCCTTCCCTTCTCCACCTCTGTTTCCAGTTCCTCCTTACTTTGAGTGTTGCTTCCTGGCTCCAGTGCAGATCCCTCAGCCTACTGGCACAGGTCCTTCATCTCTCTGACAAACTTTCTAGCTTTCACTGCTGACCCTTGGGCCTTCCCAGTGCACTGTAAAACAGACTTGCATGAGTCATTGCAGGGGCTTTAGGTCTTCAGATGGACTCATGCAGGAAATTGCCATGGGATCCAGGCCCTCAGCTGGATTCTTTGGGTCTTTAGTGTGTGGCCAGATTTCTTGGACTTTCTGTGTGTGACTCTTTGGGTGACTATTATAAAATAATTCTGTAAATTATGTACCCAGTATTAAATTGTTTTCCTTGCAAACCCTGACTACAACACTGCTGTTGACAGAAACTGAAACTATGGAAAGTGAAACATGAGTAAGCAAGATTACTGAATTTGATTTCTCTTTATGGGTCATGAATTTTACTGGTCTTAATATAATTCAACTAAGTAACTATTCTCACGAGCATAATTAAGATTACGGATGAGAAAACAAATTCAGAGACATAAATGAACTTGTCCAATGGCACAGAGCCAATTAGGAATGGAAGCAAACTTTGAAACAAGGCTCAATACCAAATTCTGAGCTCCATTCCTGCAGACCTGCTACCTTCCCTGTCTCTTGAGAGGAACTGGAGTATACCTCCGTGATAGAACATTTGTCTGGTTTCTAGTCCCAGCACTACAAAAAACAAACAAAAACTCAGAGCACTACTTTCAGCTTTTTCTTTTCTTAGAAGCAGTCAATCTTACAGACTCAGGTTCTGTTCCTATAGCCTCCTTTGCCTCAGGCTTGGTGACCAGCTTCTTTCACTTAGAAGACCTTGAGAAACTCCTTACTTCTGTACTTTGAAGCATCGGAATGCTTGACTTTTTTTTCAGTTCAGAACCTGCCCTGCATTTTACACAACAAAAATCCAGCTTCATTTTGAAAATGAAAATGGCAGTTAGTGGTTGGAAAACAACCCAGAGCTCAGCTCTCCACAGTAGCACAATCTAAAGTCAGGGTTCCTGTTTGGATATTTTTAATACCATTGTGACAGCTAAGGGGTTTCAGACATATCAAACCCAGGGACTAGGAAAGAGATTTGTTCTTTTGCTTGCTGTTCCAGATCAGATAACACTGCTCAATTAGTTCCTCCACCATGAATTCACACCGCAAATACCCACATGCCAGCCATTTGCTTAAAGGCCATCAGCTGTATTGCTTCCTGCACAATCATTTATATTCTGCCTCATGCCTTCCCTTCTCCACCTCTGTTTCCGGTTCCTCCCCGTGAAGTATTATAAATGCTTGCAAAGAAAATGTGTCAACAGGTGAAATTTATAGGAGTTTCCTGGCCCACACAGAAATGTGAACCACAGGCATTCTCAAAGGAGAGATTTCCTTACCCCGGCACTCAGCCTCTTGAATGTGCCCTGATTCATTCTCACGGAAGTTCTCTAGGGAAATCAGTTATCTTTTTTATGGAATCAGAGCATGGAGCTCCTATTTGGAAAGGGTGGCTTTGATGAAAGCCTGTTGGGATTATTTAGTTGCAGTCACAAAAAGAACCCAACCCAAACTGGTTTAGTCACAAAAAGAATTTATTGACTCACAGAAGCTGAGAAGAGGAGGGCTGGCTTCAGGCATAGTCCATTCAGGGTTCCACCATATCGGTAGCACCTGATCATTTTTATCTTTGTTTGTTCAGTCTTCTCAGACCTCCATTATGTTCATTTCAGCCTTGAATTTTCTGGGTACCAAAAGAGTCTCTGCACAACCCATTCATTATCTTGTTTTAAGCCAGAGTCTCCTCTTTTCAAAATACACAGTGAAAACTTTTCTTGCATTTCATTGGCTCTGATTAGGTGATGTATGATCCATGAGCGTCAATGGACAGGGAAACCAGACAGGCTAATAGTTTAGGCCTGGCCATAGGCTCCACCCTTGGATCTGGGAGTGGAGACAGATTATTGTGAATGCGTGGCAACCAGGAATGGTTACTGGGAGGACATCAACAATGTTCACCATGGCAAGTTTTTACTTATGAGAAATGAAATGTATGTGTGTTTTGTTTTGTTTTGTTTTGCAATGTGGGTGATCAAGCCTGGGGTCTTGCATATGCTAGGCAAACAAATAGTCTACCATTCACTTACTTCCCCAGCCCTTCACATAGTGTTTTGTCTTTATTGCACAGACCAGCGATATACTTTGAAATAACCAATGTCCACTCATAAAATAAGAATTCACACCCCAAACCAGGCAGATTTGGAAAACAAGTTACATATAGAGTTAACTTTGAGGAGTGAAGGCAATTTGCCAAAAGTTTAGTGTAAATGTGCCAGTATAGAAAATTATTTTGGATTTTCTCCCAAATCTTTACTTTCCTTAGGAGAAGGAAAACTGTTGCTTTGGTACTGAAGACTTCTGCAGTAAGCCTTTCTTCTTTTTTATTTGGGTTTTACTTTGTGTTTATTGTCCATTCTTTTCATTTATATGGATCTGTGTAGCAGAATATGGCTGGTTCTGGAAAGAGTGAAAGAGTTTATGGCAGAAACTTGAAATTTGGGAAGTCTGTCAAAGACTTTTGTTATGGTACACAGGCCCAAAGAAACTCTTCTATCTTGTTTTTCCTTTGGCCTTTTCCTCTTTCCGTATGTCTTTCTAAGTAAGTGTCTGGCATTAGGTCATTTATTCTTGCAAATTTTTCACTTTAAAATACTCAATGTTTCAACCACTGAACAATCATTACTAGTTATGCACTTCCTTTTCCCAAAAGTTTTATTGTTTATTGTAGATCAGGTACTCTGCTAAGCATTTCACATGCATTTTTTTATTATTCCTCATAACTAGTCTATGACATAAAGACTATTATTATTTCCATTGTGTGAAAGATGAATCTGAGACCTAAAAATGTCCCAGTATCTTGGTCAAGGTCACACAGCTACAGAGAGAGACTTTAAAACAAGACTATGTAAATAAGACAAAAGCTTTTCCCTGGCCCCACCCTGGTATACCACAGGAAGACAGATCTACAGATAAAGTACTGCATTGTAATGATCTACATAAGAGAAAGTCAGGGAGGGAGGGAAAGAGGGAGGGAAGAAGAGAGAGAGAGGGAGGGAGAGAGAGGGAGGGAGAGAGAGGGAGAGAGAGAGATATTTTCCTGTTGGAGGTGTGGGTGAAATGAGTGTTGACAAAATTCTCTAGAGGAGGTGAAGCTAAGTTGCCTGAGAAGGTGTTTTCCAGATAAATGACGGGAGCCAAGAATAGCATCCCAGACATTGGCCAGTGGAACTAACAGCAATGCATTATGAGAATATCACACAGTGCTTGGCTTGGGTAGAGCACAGGATTCCAGAGAATAGATGTAAGAGAAAATGCAGAGGACTAAATTCTTGAAAAAAACCTAGAGAGGGATTTTGATCAAGTGAAAATGAAGAGCCACGGAAGGGTTTTAAGAAGAAAGGTGACATTTATTCGTACATTCATTGCAAGTATTTTTGTATTTTAAATTTCCAAACTTTAATGGTTTTGAAGTGTTTTTAGTATGTAAAAAATATATAGCATGGATTTACAATTTTAACCATTTTGAGTGTATACTTAAGTATAATCATAGTATGCAGCCATTTTCACTATCCAATTCCAGACTGTTTTTATCATTCCAAACAGAAACTCTATACCTGTTAATCACTAATGTCCCTGTCCTCCATTCCTCAGTCCTTGGTATCCTCTACTCTACTTTTAGCCTCTATGAATTTGACTGCTGTGGGTGTCTCATGTAAACATACAGTATTTGTTCAATAGTGTTTGACCAATGTCACTTAGCATGTCTTCAAGGATCCTCTGTGTTTCAGTGTGTCAGAATTTCCTTCCTTTTAAAAGCTAAGTAATACTCCATTGTATAAACATATATATTACATTTTGTCCATCAATCCATCTGTTGATGAACATTTGTAAAGTTCTAATTTTTGGTTAATGTGAACAATGCTGCCACAAATATTGGTGTATAAGTATCTTTTTGAGTTCTTTCTTTCGTTTCTTTGGGGAATATACCTTGGAGTGTAGAGGCTGCACTATCTTATATTCCTACTAGCAATCTGTGAGGATTTCAATTTTCATTCTTCTTCTCCAACACTTTTAGTTTCTATCCATCCCAATGGTGTAAGTAGTATTCCACTGTAGTTTTTGATTACATTTTCCTGAAGTTTAGTGCTGTTGTACATATTTTTGTATGCTTCTTAGCCATTAATCCACTTTTTAGGAGAATGCCTATTCAAATCCTTTGCCAGTATATGAATTTAGGGCTGTTTGTTGTTTCCATAGTTGAGTTGTAGGCATAATTAGTTTTACTTATGACTAATATATTTCCTCTTTAAGTTGACCAGATTTATTTTTTAGAAATAGGGCTCTAGTTGTATTTGAGTGTGGTAAAAGTAGAGGTTTTGGCTGTCACTCAAGTAATCGATGATGGGGAATGAAATAAATTAGAAGCAATAGGGGCTGAGACTAGGAGCAGAAGTATTTTCAGCCCTACATAGTAGCAGAAACATTACTAAGTGGATCACTGACTTTATTATTTTAGTGCTCCTTTTATTTTTATCTCTTGAATCAAGTTAATTGAGAAATGTTATGTTCTTTTCCTTTACCTAACCTGAGAAAATTTTATTTTTCAGATATAGGAAACAACAGGCAAGGTAAGAAACTGTTGTAAGCATGGCATATATAAAGTTGGTCCTTTGATGTAACATGGAAGAAAGACTGTAACTAGAACAGTGTTTTCTTTCTTTATTTATTTTTTGTACCAGGAATTGAACTCATGACCTTGTGCTTGCCAGGCAGGTGCTGCGCTGCTGAGCTATATCCCTGGCCCTAGAACAGTATTTTTTGATGGGAAATTTGTCGATTGTGTAGTGAGTAAAATTTTCTGTTTGTAAAATGGAGATTATTTAACTGCTCATCAATATAACCATGATTAACAGATTATGAAATAGGAGGCAACAGAATAATGTGTAGTATGTAGTGACATATAATAGAACAAAATGCATTATTAATTAAAAAGTGGGACTCAGGATATGACACACATTTATGATAAAGTCTCTGTTTTGACTGCTACAATGAAATATCAGACAGTGGTTAATTTATAAATAATATAAATTTATTGGTCACAGTTATGGAAGCTGGAAGCCCAAGATCAAGACAAATGGCAAGTTTGGTGTGTGGTGAGCATATTTTCTTCACAGAAGGTGCTTTTTTGAGGTGTCCTTACATGGCAGAAAGGACATCAGGGCATAAACTTACTCCTTCCAGCACTTATTCTGTCCATGAAGACGGAGCCATCATGACCTAACCACCCCTGAAATGTCCCACATCTCAACACTATAACCTTGGGGCTTAGGATTCTGCCTTATAGATTTTGGAGGAATGCCAACATTCAGGCAGGAGCAGATAAAAACATTCTTTTTGTTTATATACTTACATATTTATAAACATATAGACAAAGGTCACAAAAGTATTTATACAGGGCAATTGGCAAGGCTACTAGGAGGCAAAGGTGAAGGGCAATTCTGTATTATATCATATGTATTATTTAAAAACTTTACAATGAAAATATTTCTGTGGTGTTCACTGCACAAGAAAGAGGGGCTAATGTACCTAGGTTGATAACTATAAAATTGCTTTTCTATTGGTCCCTATTCCTACTTTTCCCCAGGATATTTCTTCTGTACAATCTCTGGTACCTGAACATTATTATCCAGGATCTCATGTGGTTCAGTGGAGTTACCCTGTAAAAGGAGACGAACCAACTATGTACACCCTCAATACAAGGATCGCAGTGATTTGTACCTTTTTAAAGGAAAAAAATGTCAATGAAACCCTACATGTTAGGGGGCAGAGTCCATACCATGGTATTCAGTGTGTCAACTCCACCAAATTAGCAAAATGAATGGGAATGTTCCATTATTACCAAGGATGTTCACTTATTGTTTTTCTGTAAGAGCAGGACTAGTGTCACCTATGGGTGTCCCAACACTGCTGATGAACATGCCAAGGCATCAGTCTTGTTATCCAGTACACACTGAGTACCAGCTGTGTTCATGGTCATGAATGAGGTGCTGTAAAGAGACAGGAGTCGGCAATAGAGTTCAAATGAATATGTAATACATTCGGGTGGGGGAACATGGACATGTTGATCAGTGACATGAGGTGGGATGAAATAGTTTCTCATCTCCTGGCCTGTGTCAACTGTACATTCCCATTGCTCTATGAACAGCTCTTTTTTTTTTCTTTTGTTTTCTTTTTTTTGGACACTGGGGATTGAACTCAGAACCTTGCACCTGCCAGGGCAGGCGCTTAAGCCACTGAGCCAAACTCCCAGCCCTGTTTTTTTTGAGGCAGGGTTGCACTATGTAGCTCAGGCCGGCCTTGCGCTCGCGTTGTAGCCCAAGCTGGCCTCGAACTCACAACGCTCCTCCTACCTCAGCCTCCTGAGTGCTGAGATTAAAGGCGTGCGCCACCATGCCTGGCTTATGAACAGCTCTTTATGGCACAACTCATACAATTTGCATTATTTTCGATCTCTTCTCATATTAATCATCAAACCCCTCATTTCATAATGGCTGATATTTCATCTATTTTTCTTCAGTTTCTTTCTCCAGTGTCTGGTATAATTCTTGGCACAAAATGTACTTAATAAATTTGCATTAAATAGTAATATATATATATGTATATGTGTGTGTGTGCACTAAGTAGTAATGTGTGTGTGTGTGTACTATAGGAGAAGATACAAAAATTTGCAATTACAGTCCAAATCATTTTTTAAAAAAGCTGCCACTTCAGAATCAATAGTTTCTTCAAGGCCTTAATACAACTTTACTGCAGCCTGGCTTTGGGTGGCTGGAGAGCTCTGTAAGTCAGCTAAGTTGATGTTCATGAAGGCTGAGCACACACAGCAGCCCACGCAGTGCTGAGGGTATGTCGCCCATTGAGTGGCTGCCCTCAGGCTTCCAGTGTGTTCAAACGGAATCACACTCTGATCTGTCAGTGTTGTCTTCTTATCAGAATCTGTTTAGACCTCATCAGACCTCTGAAGACCCATTTTCAATTTTTCCCTCCCTCATGCCCTGCGGACAACCTTACCTCCTGAATCACTGAGAAAACTGAAGTCTCTCAGCAAGCTTTCTGGTAACTTCCTGCTCTATTACAATTTATTGCTCCCATGCCAGACATCCCGCTGAGAAAGACAGGCAGCCTCCTTCCAGCCACACCAACCCTCTCGCATGGGCTCTGTCTCCTCCTGCCTCTGCCTCTGCCCCTTTCTCCATCCCATCCACTCTCAGCCCCTTTTGAGAATCTACCTACTTTTTTTTAGCTCTATTTCTACCGACCCCCACTGTCCCCATGAAGAATCTCCCACAACCATGAGTTTCCTGGATCTGGGTAGGTAACAGTTTGCTAACCTGTTGCACATTTCCATTTTCCCTCTTCCCTGATGCAATCCGAGGAGTCCTGTGAAATACAGAGTTGCAGACAATTCCCAGTGCACGAGGTCCAGCTCTTTCACTTTTAACCATTTCCAGAAATAGTATCAGGATGTGAGTGTTTAAGAGTGATATCATATCCTCTCTACTTTTCTTCTCCTTTCTTCCTTCTTCTTCCTCCTTCCCTCCCTTCTTTTCCTTTGAAAGTAAATCCCTGGCACACTCAAGTGTTTGTCAGTGGAAGCAGAGTTCTAGGGCGGATGTTACACACAGCTGTCAGAGACATTTTGACTCAGTTGCAGGACTCTGTCTTCCTCTGCCTTCAAGTTCTCTTGCCTGGTTCACAGTCATATACTTGTTCTCTGGCTCCACTTCGAGAGCTGTAACCTCCTCATTGTCACAGTGAACATTTACTTGATCCTTTCCTCTCTGCTACTTCTGCCTGTGGTGCACCTGCTGGTCTTCAGATCCCCTGGGTTTTCTCGTAGTGCTTGGCAGTTCCTTTCCTGTCTCCCTGGCAGCCTCTCAGTCTCCCTTGCCCTCTGGAGCTGCATCCTCAGGGTTCTGACTTTCCGCTTCCATTTACTCTCCACAATGCACACTGTTTCTGAGTGATTCGTGTATTTTCTGTGTGCTCTTTTAAACAAACCTCCCAAAGTAAGCCTTACTTAATGTTGTTGGACTATGAAATTTCCTGGCAAGAAGATACACCAGAAAGACATATTTAAATCTGTGACGAACAACACTAATGAAAACCTCATTTAGAGTATTAAAGTTTAAAACACAGGTCATTCACTGTGTGACATCGATACCACCAAAGGAAGGTTATGAGGGTGGGCAGACAGTAAATAAAATCTCACTTCCCAGCTAAAATCTTCATGTAAATTAAAGTGACATTAAACACCATAAGTGTATGTTTGCTAGTGAAAAAACCATTTTCCAAGTGGAATTTCCTAACTTTTGCCTTGAAGTCAAATCTTTCAAGTCTCTAGAAAAATCTAAGAAATAAAATAATAATTTCCAATGGAAGTGATAAGGCTTTATTCTAGTAAAGTCTGAACTTTTTTGGTGTTTAACTATTATGTATTCATAATAATGTATTATAAGTAGTTTTAAGCACTTCCTCTGAATTGATTTCCTTTCATCTGATTTTTGTATTAATTGTATTTTTGATAATAGGTGTATATAGTTGGGTTTCGTCTTTGAAGTAAAAGTTTCTTACAGCTCATCTTATAAATTTCAGTTTATTTGCCATTTAGGTGGTTGTCAAGTTTGCAAAGAATCAGATAAATATCATCTGCTTGTAAATCTCTTCTAAGAAACATTTTATAATATTAAATTTATTATTTATATGGCCTGTGCTTATCATAATTTCAGTGCCTGTGGGAGTTGCCACATCCAGGGGTGTAAAATGTGACTAGTTTTAGGCCTGTATAAGTCATAGACTATCACATTTCACTTCGTTGGCTTTTTCTAATACCTTTTAAAATGTTGACTGTATTTTAAATACACTTATCATAAGGCTGCATTTGTAAGGAAGATAACAAACCCATGGTCTCAACTTAATGAAAGTGGGCGATGACCCTTCAGAGACTGTATTCTTGCTCCTTCCCCATTTGCTTGTCTGCTCGTCTCACTATTGCATGTACCTTAGGTGCTACAGCCTGGTAGAGTGTCCGTAAAGAGAGAGATACCATTTGGCACAGACTGTGCCGTTTATAAATCAATAGTTTAGTACAGGACTTGACTCAGAAATAATAACAAAAACAAAGTATACAAATTATTTTTTCTCTTTTCCGCTATAATTTGAGCCCTGTGATGCTAAAAGTTTATTTCTTTACTTGTGTAGAAAGACTAAGATGTTTTTGGTTTAATCTTGACTTGGCTTTAAACTTGAACTCATCTGTTTATTGGCATCACGATTATTATTTAGCTTGTTTGACCTTAGCTTTCTCATCTTGAAAATGATGGTGGTGGTAGTGGTGTGTGCGTGTGTGAGGCAGGTGATAATATTTACCTTGCAGATGATTTGTGAAAAGAAAGTTCTTATTTCACAAATGTTATATAAATAAATGTAATGGAAGTTTAAGAAAAGGAGAAAGCACTCGGTTGAATAGCAAGGTCTCCTGGAGGGACTATCTGATCTTAGAGAATCTGGTGGGTGGTCACACTTTAGCAATAAAAAACCATGTTCCGCACTCCTTTTTAGATGCTTCCTTGCTTCTTTTTTCTCTTTTCAAGTGGACACACTAAGTTTCTATGTCATCTTTACTTACACCTCTCCCAAAGATAACACATCATCCACAACCCAGGTTGTAGCCAAGGACTCTCCAGTAGTTTTCACACCTGAGGAGTGGAAGGCACTGTGGCCTGCTCAAGGGAGGTGGGATGAATTGATGTCAGACAGTGCCAAGTGGCTATTTTCACGTGGCAGCCAGTGGCAAATGAAAGTGATACGCGTATATTATTCTCCCCATTCATTTCTCTACAGCAGAAAAAGCAACAGACTGATTGAAAACAGTGCCAAGAGTTCAAAGAAATTTTGACAGATCAGTCCAGCACCTCAAAATTTATCTGAATAAAAATGCATAAACACCCTCCAGTGTTGACAAAGCTGACACCTGGAAAGACTGAAAGGAGAAAATCGGGGCTCAGCGAAATGGGTCATTACATTTGCTTAAATGTGTGAAATAGATCCAAACAAAAATGAAATATATTTTATATTGGCCACATCTTCCTAACCTTAAATTAGGCTTGAAAATATTCTTGGTATGATGCAAGCAAAGATTCTGTTTGAGTTATAAATACCTAATTTATGATTATCCCATAAATACGAATGATTGACTAGGTACTGGTTGCCTTTTAATCTCCTCATCCCCTTTCACATTGCCCTGTCCTCTGTCTTGGACCATCCATGCATCCTGATTGTCAGTGCAGGGTGGCTGACTCAATGGCTTGTACTGTTGTGACCCCTCTGCTCCTCCCTTTACAACTTTTTTTTTTTTTTTTTTTTTTGTGGCACTGGGGATTGAACTCACAACCTCGCACCTACCAGGGCAGGCGCTTAAGGCACCGAGCCAAACTCCCGGCCCGGGTTTTTTTGAGGCAGGGTCGCACTATGTAGCTCAGGCCGGCCTTGTGCTCGCGTTGTAGCCCAAGCCGGCCTCGAACCCACAACGCTCCGCCTACCTCAGCCTCCCGAGTGCTGGGATTAAAGCTTTACAACTCTTTTAATTCAGGCTTGGTTAACCTTTTTCTCGTGCTTTCAAAATTTCCTTCCTTCTTCCTTTACACCTTCCAACTCCTGCCCCATTAGCTCAGAAAAATTAGTAATAATTTTTCTACCAAAAATTTGATGTAATGGTGTTAAAGAATACAGAGTGCTTACTGTTATTGAGTTCAAAATCTAAAGTAAAAAAGCCATTATTGTTACTTATGTATCTGTAGGAGCTCATCATGAAATGATATAAGGTGATGTATCCTGATCTGATTTGAAATGAAGTTGCCCATCTGTTGTAATGCTACCATGAAAATCGGTTTTGCGAATTTTTTGAATGAATTTATTCTTTCTTTTTAAAAAATATTTTATAGCATTACATCTGTTCATGTGCTTTTGCTTTATTTATACTGAATTATATTATTATATTTATATGCTTATTTTTCAGATACACAGTGGTGATGCGGGAAGTGTGTCTATGCTGGGTGGAGGCCTCTTTGTCTTTCTTTTGCCTTTTCTCTTTTCCTGTGAATCAGATATTCACAAGAAAGGGCTAAGATCACAGCACGTGTTAGCAAATGCACTGAGTAGCCTGTAATCTCTCTGTCCTTCTGTGCTTCCATTTCCTGACTATCCAACATATCAGCGTGTGTTTTTCTGCAGTGTTGGCAGGATCAAAAGTCAGGCAAAGATGATCCGGGTTCCATTTCTATTATGAAATAATTGTCTTATCTGCATGATAATGCACACATATATTTCTGCTAAATTATCTACATCCTAAGCATTCATTCATGCCCCAGAGAAGATGATGAATGTGCCAGATGCTTACATGTTGTGGTGAGATCACGAGGGTGGGTGGAGCAGGGCAGCTTGCCAACTGTTTGGGTGGCTATTTGTCAGGAGAATGAATCATTCTTGCAGCTCCTGCTGTACCACCCCTGATACTGCTTTTAACATGTTCCACTGGAAGAAGGCTGGAGCTCCTACATCAAAATTTATACCCCGTTTTCATCATTTGGTATTAGTGTATTTTTTATATTGTCTATTTCCTCTCTGTAAGCCACTGACCAAGCCATTCTGTGCCTACGGCAGAAGGTCTGTGCTTCCTCTAGGCCTCATAGGATGTTTTGTCCTGAGGCTAGGACTCCTTCTCATTTTACACATTTTATTTTGTACTTGAAATACTCACCAAAGGTATTATGGGGCTTGAACCAGGTCTTAGCCTAGAAACCAGATGAGCTACATCTCTTGAAATTGATATCATTCAACTATTACTGGGCTCTCTTTAAGTCAATGTGTCCTTTTAAAATAAATATTGTGCTCAGAAAGCTCTTGCCAGCACACCAGGGTTTGCAATTGGTGTGTGAAAGAGAAGAGGATGAGAGGCAATGCTCTGCTGTGAATAAAGCGGAGTGCATGCTCTTGCTTCCCCTACCAGTAGCTTGTGGAACACGGGTTGGCAGGAATGGATGCAAGGCCATGCTGGAGTCATCTATGGGGTTTTGCTGGGGCCTGCTGGTTTGCATACCTCATGATGTGAGAGCTGCGATGTTGCCATGCCGTGGGCAGGAAGGGGCTTAACTCCTTGGGCAGCTTTTGTGTTCTTGAGATAGACTGAGCTGCCTTGATTTTGGATCAGACCTCCCCCACTGGTTCATTGTCTAACAAGTGGCACTGGGGCTGAGAAGGCCAAGAGGGTTGCCGATCTGAAGTTTAAACAGAAACTCAGGACAGGTCTCCCAGAGACAGTATCCAAGACAGTCTCCCAGGCAAACCTGGCTTACTGGTATGGCTGCAAGTCGAAGGGGCTCATGAAGACAGATAAAACGAGCTGTGTGGTACAAGTAGTGGGAAGGAGAGAGCTGCATTTGCTCTGCACTCCACAGTGAGACTATGTTAACCTGTCTGAGTGACCTTGATATGCACAGCAGAACTGCCTGCTTGTATGATGGGGGAAAGGCCCTGTGATTACTTTTATTTCCAAATTGGGACTGGTTTGGATCAGAACACATGGCTGTTTAGAATGTTTGTTTATCTGTCACATTTGGCAATCAGTTTGGGGTGAGATAACAGGTGTGTTTAGATGTCAGTCTCTTGGTCAGGAAGTTTAGAAGTTTCTAGATTTGGCTTATATCTATTTTTATGGCCATCTTGATCTGTGCTGCCATTGGGTTTTCTGTGAGCCTGAAGCCATGTAAAGTGTAATGTTCAGAGTGGACTCTCAGCAGGTTTAGTCCAGTTTGCCTTGAAACTAGTTGTATTTTTCTGACAGCAAATCTAACAGGTTTTGAGAATATCTTTTGAATTTCCTTCCATCAGCCTTGGTTTTAGTCAACAAAATCTCCCACCAAGGAAGCTTTGGGCTTTTCTATATATTTGGCAAGACTCCTATCTCAATTTATCAACTAACTTTATTGGGCTAAGTGACATTTCCCTAATAATTTTTCAAAGAATTGATAGGGTCAAAAAAGTTATATAAATGCACTTTAAAATTAAATTTCAAATTTTAACAAACATTATCCTAGTACATGATGTTCCAGTTTCCATGTTAAAATGGAAAACTGTTAAATGAAATTAGACCAGTTAGGGCATATTAACTTTCAGAATTTTCTAAAAGTATTTGTAAAGGCTGAGAAAAATTGGCAGGTATAAGATTGAAAGCACACCAAAAATTAAAGTATTATTTCTCTGAAAGATGTTATTTGGGAAAACTCAAAACATCTGGGTTAGATTATAAAATATAGGAGTAAAAGTGCAGTGGTCTTTGAGAAGTCAGCATTAAGACTTCTGGAATTGTATAATATCACTGTCATCACTATTCCTATTTCTTCGAAAATGAAACAAACCCCCTTTTTTTCTATTTATGAGTTATTCAGTTGTTGGGGAAGGGTGGTGAGGTGAGGTTGGGGGACATGTCACATGTGATATTTAAGGAGACCTGTGTGATTTCTTTCTTTACATTTCATAGCTCAATTCCCTGACCATTTAAATTAGTTCCTAAGGTGCCGACAGCTGGTAATATGCTAAACTGCAATCCACTTTTCTTCAGTTTTTGATATTTCCTAACTGAGCTTTAATAGTGTGACTTGGCTTAGGTGAAAATGTGCCCAGGTCATGGGATTGTTATGCCTCACCCAGGTTTATTATAGCTCTACAAGCACAATGCAGGAGCTGGAAACCGCATCACTGCCTGGTCCTCCCACGTTCAATGAATCACATATTTTCAGAGTGGTTCTACACAGACCAACAGCAGAACCAAACAATGAACTTCTCTTTTGGGCTATTTGAGTTACAAAAATGTTGAGCCTAAGAGGTTTAAAAATATCCACAACTGCAAAATTAATAGCAGTTACATTATGGAAGATGGTCCTAATAATTCATTTTAGCAAAAAGCCATTAGGGAAAGAAGAAAATGGTCAATAGTTCTGGGATTTTATAATGATCATTGCTGTGTAGCATTTTGAATGTAATAAATATCACTACTATAATTTAGATCTTCAATGTCACCTAAAAACCCTTGGCACAAAGGCTTAGTCCCCAGCCTAAAGCACTCTTGGGAGTGGTAGAATCATTAAGAGGTAGAGTCTAGGGAAAGGAAGTTAGGTCACTGGGTGTGTGCTCTTAAAGGGCATATTAGGATATCACTCCTTCTGTCTTGGTTACTTTTCTTTCATTGCTGAGACAAAATACCCGACACCCAAAATGAAGGAGGGAAATATTTACACAGCTCACTGTTTGTGGAGGTTTCAGTTCATAATCAGCTGGCTTGAAGGCAGGGCAGTATGGCACTGGGGCAACACTTCAAGGCAGTGCAAAAGCAGCCAGAGCAATAGGGGGGATACAAAGGAATGGAACCAAAGCAACTCCAAAATCCAGCAGGGCAAACATTAAGTCCTGGAATTCCATATCCAGCATCTGAAGCAATTTGGTTTTGAGCTCCAAAAGGCTTGAGTGACTCCACCCCCATGGCACTTGTAGTGATTGTAGCTCCCACAGCTGTTCTCTTGGGCTGGCTTTGTTCCCTTCTTGCAGGTTTCCTTAGACAATCTATGCTCTTAGCTTTTCCAAACTGATAGGGTCTCCTCTGCACCTTCAGTTTCACATTCATGGCTTCACACATTGCCTTCTCAGGGGCACACTGCCTGGCCTTCCAGGCCTTCTGAAATCAGGGTGGAAGCCTTTTCAACCTCAGAACTCTTGCAATACGTGTGTACCTAAAACCAGTGCCACATGGATGATGCCGATGTCTGCTGCCAGCTGGAGTGGTAGCCAGGTTTTTCTCTATCTTGGCTGTAGGAGTCGAGTGCCTGGATTGCAGGGTGGTCTGAATACAATTCTGAGGAACAAATTTTCTATGCTGCCACCATTCCAGAACATGGTTTGGACATCACCATTGTGGCACATGGTGCTCTGTGGCTTTCATCTCAAAGCAAATTCTTTCACTTTTGCAGTTTTGAGGCTGCAAAGTTTTGAGACTTGCTGCTTTTTTTGTTACCTTCAAGCCATCTTTTCTATTCTTCTATTCCTTCTCAACAAGCAAGATTTCCTCAGCTCTATCTTTACAGTTCACAGCTTTATTAGAGCTTCCTTTCTGGTCAAACTCACAATGTTTTAAATCATCCTGCTGGGCTCTTTGCTCTTGATTCACAACATAAATCTGGCTAAAAGCCACCAACAATAGCCATGCCTCAGCCTCAATGTTTGACTGCCTTGAAATTTCTTCTGCCACAATAATTAGTCCACCCTCCTTAATCTTAGTCTCATGCAAAGTCTCTGGACATGATGAAAATACTGACAAACTTTTTGCCAAGCCATGACACACATTGTTTGGAGTCTACCAACCAATGCAGTCCTCCTTCCCAGTAGAAACCTCCCAAACCTGGTCTTTACTGGCAGGCTTTCTATCAGCCTCTGGTCATCTGAGCTCTGACCGGAATCTCCAATACAGAACAGCCTAAGGTGTTCTAGTGCTATCCTTTCAGGCAACATCTCTGAATCTTTCCAAACTCTTCCCACAAGCCATTCCCAAAAGTTTTTGAACCACATGGTCAGGTGTAGTCACAACGATGACTCTACTCCTGGTACCAAATTCTGTCTTGGTTACTTTTCTCTCATTGCTGGGACAAAATATCCAATACCCAAAATGAAGGAAGGAAGGGTTTATTTAGCTCATTGTTTATAGAAGTTTCAGTTCATAATCAGTTGGTCCCAAGGCAGGGTGGCATGGCACTGGGGCAACACTTCAAGGCAGCAGCCAGCAAAAGCATCCAGGGCAAAAGTGGAGAGAACAAGTCTATTCTCCTCCCTTATATTTGTACACAGCCACCCTCCTTCCAAGGTGAGTGCAGCACTCACAAAATCTCCTTGCCCTCATTTTGCACAGGATGAGGATGTTTACAAAGTAAGAACTCTGGCTGCCTGCTGAGTCTCTTAGTTAAACTTCTAAACTTCTCAAATTGACACAATATATCAACCATAGCACCTTCCTCCCTACTTCCTTCCTCCTCTCCCTCTCTCGCTCTCTGTCTGTCTCTCAGACACCAGGATACAAGCAGACTACCTTTGCTACTCACTTTCTTCAAGATATACTGAAAGTTGAAAGCAACAGGACAAAATTACTATGGACTGAAACCTCTGAAATGATCAGCCAAAAATAAACCTTTCCTTATGAATTGATTTACTCAGATATTTTGTCATGGTGATAGAAAGTTGACTAAAGCTGTCACCAATGTTAAATTTATTTTGCATATTTTAGCATAATAAAAATAGTCTGTAGAAAAAGTTTATCTTACTCTAGTTGCAAGAATGTTGATTATAGCTGGGAGTAGTGGTGCATGCCTATAATCCCAGCACTCAGGAGGCTGAGGCAGGATTGCTGAGAGTTCAAGGCCAATCTGATCTACACAGTGAAACACTCTCTCTCAAAAAAAAAAAGGATGATGATTATTATTGTAGCAGTGGTTTTTTAAAAATGTAGAGGGGAGGGCTGAGGATATAGCTCAGTGGCACAAACGCCTACCTGGCAAGTGCGAGGCTGTAAGTTCAATTCCAGGTACCAAAAAAAAAAAAAAAAAAAAAAAATGTAGAGGGAGAAACCAATGGAGGGAGGAAGGTTAACATGCTGAATTACAATAAGTTATTGCGGTCACTAAATTTTGTCTAGGGCAAGTAGCAGATAGATATAATATTTTCCTTAATATAGTACGTTTTTAACAATGAATATTTACCATTTTCAGTGGTCACTATTTGTAACAAAATAAAATAAAAACTGCTGATGGTCTGTAATTTATATTACTTTGTCACTTTGGTAGCCTAACTGATCATGAATATTTCTCTTGGTTGCCTAATTCCAACACATATGGAATAGCCATCATGAGATAGTTAAAAACTTTGTTCATGTTGGTGAAGTCATCATCAAATAAGAGGTAAAAGCTAAGCAAAGATAGAAAATGGAGTTAACATGTAGAGAGTTGGTAAACAGATTATTATTGACAGAAACAATGAAGGAGAAATTAAGAAGTATAAATATTTCTGAGTTTTAGTCATTGGTATTCATTCCCTTTTGCATGTCAAAGACATGCTATAATCTACTTTATTTAATACAACAAAACCATAATGAATGATCCGAAACACATGGATTGCCTTTTTAAAATATCATGACTTTAAAGACATACTTATTGAGTAGCTTCTATTTATAAATCATAGTTCTAGCTATTGTGGGAGAATATGGAGAATGGTTCAGATTCTGTCCTCAAGGAATGGAAATATCATAGACAGAAAAGACAAGTCTCGTCTATAGGACAGCAATGCTATATTAATAGAGACTGATAAATGCTGAAAGTGAAACTGGCTGGGAATTCCACAAAGGAGAGAAAAGAGCTAGCAAGAGGTAAATATTAGTTGTAAGAATGAGAATTCATAAAAGTGGTAGTGTTTGAAGAATAGGTAAAAACCTGGAAAACTGAGAAAGCATTTTGGCAAAACTGAAATATCAACACAAAGGCTTAGAATAGGAAATGCCCAGGTGCTGGGAGAATGTCTATGGTTTTAATTTAACTGAGATTAGGTTGTTTGTAGGAGAACGATAAAAGTTAAGATTGGAAATGTAGACTGACCTTAAATGTCAGGACTAGAAATGTTATATTTGCTGTAAAAAACTTTGGAAAGACACCAGAAGTTCTTGAGGAGGCAGTGAAATGGTCTAAATTGTGCCTCACTCACAGAAAAGCCTGACCTGAGTTGTTTGAGGATAGACTTGCAGAGAGAAGCTGATAGGGTACCCTGGGAGGAAGGAAGAGAAGAAGGAATGAGAGACTGAGAAGGGCTGGTGGCGTCAGGAAAAAAAGAAGCAGCAGAAGCCACATGACTTGGCAAGTACTGTGACTGGGTGTGGGTGGACTGAAGAAGTTGAGTGTTTCTCAGCTCCCTGCCCCTATATCCCTCTCCCGACCGGTTTCATGGATGTCAGTGCACATGCCGAGGGCACTGCCTCTGACTGATGCGGGAGAGAGTTGCTATAGGATTTCTCTCCTGTGGGCTTTAGAAGAGCTGGAGTTATTGGGAAGAACCTTGGCAAAACAAATCAAATATGCTGTATTTTGGTCTGCAGAGATGGGCATGCTGATTATGGTGGCATAAACAGAATACAAGACTTCTGTTTTCCGGTGCAGCATATAAGAAAATTGGAAGTCGTCCCTCACATCCTCATGGCAAGAAAAATCTGAACAAACTGAAAACCAATAATTTTTATTAGATTCCATGGAAGAAGTGGGGTCATAGCACCAACCATTGGCCTTCAAATGACAGAGACAAACAGACAGACACAGAAAAATCACTTCTTATTAGGGCAAAGCCCCCAAGCAAAACCTCTGTGGGGACCAGCATTGGATTTATTTTGCCTAGTATGTTTTCAACTCAACAAAAAATAACAAGGCATACTAAGAGATAAAAAACACAGTTTGAAAAGACAGAGCAAGCATCTGAACCAGACCAGATAGAGCAGAAATGTTGGAATTATTGAATTAGGAATTTAAAACAACTCTGACTAGTATGCTAAAGGCTCTATGTACTTGGAAAAGTGAAAAACATGAAAGAACAGATGGATAACACAAGCAGAGGGATGGAAGCTCCAAGTACGAAAAGGGAAGGGCAGCAACAAAAAACACTGCAGCAGAACTGAAGAACATCCAAATGGAAGATAAACCGGACATGGCTGAGGAAAAGAAGTTACTGAGAGTGATGAAACATCAATAGGAACTTCCAAAATAAGGCAAAGAGAAAAAAGTGAAAAAGACGGATCAGAACTTGAGGCACTGGAGCAACTACAAAAGGTAAAAGTTTTGGGACAACTACAAAAAGTACAATAGAAATACTAGAAAGGGAAGGAAGAGAGGAAGGAATGAGAAATACTTGACTGGCTGAGGATTTGGTAAATTTAATGCTTGACACCAAACCACAGGTCCAGGAAACTCAGAGAATAACAAGCAGGGTGAACACCAAAAAGCCACTTGTAGGTAATACATTCAAACTAAAGAAAAATGCAAAGAGAAAATCTTTGTCTTTTTAAGAGTACTTATAAAGTATAGGAATTATAGCCTTCTTTTCAGGAACCATGCATGCAAGAGTGAAGCATTTGAAAGAAAACCCCAGCAACCTAGAATTCTGTGTCTGGCAAAATTATCTTTCAAAAACAAAGGAGGAGTTATAACTTTCTCAAGCCAAGAAAATTAGGGAACTCTGTTGCCAGTAGTTCTGCTTTGCAAGAAATGTAAAAGGTTCTTTAGAAAGAAGGAAAATGATGGAGTTCAGAAAATTGAATCTGGAAATAGGTGGAGATATTTTTGATGGTCATCACTGGGGTGGAAGAGGTGGCTTCTACTGTCATCCAGTAGGAAGAGAGCAGAGATGGCACTTATTGTACTGCAGTGCACAGGACAGCCCCTCACGACAAGTGTTACGTCGTTCAAAATGTCAGTGGTACCAACATTAAGAATCCCTGAGTTGGGGACAATAATGAGAAACAGAGTAGTAAACTAAAAACTTGGTATTTATCTATATAAAATTAAATGTGAGTAGGTAATGAAAGATTGTACTGGAATTATAATGTAACAATTTAGGAAAAATTGTTGAAATAGAAGACAGAAGATGAAGAGAAAGCCTAATAATGACCTAAAGCTGTGAAACTGTCTCTATAGTAACTAGTTGTTGTGCTTTGAATAGGAGGCTAAAGAAATAGATGAAGCATTTCAAATATTTTAAAGGGTCTCAATTTTTTGGGATAGGAATGAAAAGGATCAGGACATAAGAAATCTGAGAGAAAATTACAGATGCACACTGTTTTCATTTAATAGAGAAAAAAGACAGTGTCAGAAAACGGAATCGATGAAATGGGAAAGTACAGCAGAACTCCTACATTAACAAAAGGTTGCAAGGGACTGAGCAGCACCTTGATCAGAACTGTGAAGGTGAGAGAGATGAAGTTTGTCGTTGGAGGGAGGAATCTGCCAACTCTAATTTTGCCAATTGTGATTCTAAGATACTTGAATAATGTCACTGTTTTTCCTGCACACTATCCAGAGGATAAAAATTCATAACCTTTTATTAAATGTGTGATTTAATTCAAGGTCTTTAATGAAATAGTCCAACAGAAGTCAGTGCTTTTCCCTTCTCACAAATTGTGTAAATAAGTCCATGGGACAGTGATTATTGGTTAGTATCTATCTCTTTCCCTAGACCCACATTTTCATGCAGGTAGAACTCATGTCTCTGCTCTTTAGACATTACACTTACTATGACCTTAGAATATTTATTAAATCAAAAAATAAATAGCAACCTCCCAAATGATGATTGGAAAATTAGCTATAAAAAGGACAAAATTTCTAACCACACAAAGTTTGTGGATAGTCCAGGAAGCTGCACATTTTACTGAGGCTTATGAAAAAGAAACAAAGGAGGGTTTGAAAATTAAATGCATGACCTTACCAGGAAAGGCTGATCTGAAAACTTGGAAAAGAAAATCAACTGGTGTCACACAAAACTTACAAAAGAAACTTCCTATCATAACACAGGCTTAGCAAGTAAAAATGCAGCGCACCTAGTTAAGTTTGACTTTCAGATAAACAATAATTTTTATACAAGTATACCACAAATATTGTAACAAACATTTATACTAAAAGAATATTCCTTATTTATCTGAAATTCAAATTCTTGTGTTTTACTGGGCAACTCTACTTTAGCCTTTTATTGTGTAACAGCTACATTTCCTGAACAGTTAAAGGTTATTCAGGAAAAATTTTTGGTTACTTTTTTCAAGTTACCATTTACAAATATTATTCAAATATAATTACACTTTTTAGCTACAAAAATCTTTTACAACTTTTATTCCTGTGCCTTTTTTTTTTTTTTTTTTTTTTTTTTTTTTTTTTTTTTTTTTTTTTTTTTTTTTTTTTTTTTTTTTTTTTTGTCTTTTTGAGACAGTCTCACTATGTCGCTTAGGTTGTCCTTAAGCTCACTTATTACAGGCATGTGCCACCATGCCTGGCTTTCTGTGCCTCTTTTAATTATATTATATTCTTACTCCCTTCTGCATTTTCTGAGACCTTGATCCTGTCTCCTATGGCTGTTTTCTGGAAGTATGTGATCTCCAAGGTTGTCAAGGAAGTGCTATGATCAGGGCAGCAAGGATGAATTGATATTTGCATGATGCTTTCACTTCTCTATCCATCTGGTGCTCACCATCATACAGCAGCTAGTATCCCATTTCTTAAATGAGGTCAAAATTTACTTGGTGCTCATGATAGTTGCTGTGCTAGTATGATGCAGTACAGGAGAAAGAGACCACAAGACAAAATTGCCCATGAGCCCAACATGCTAATCCCTAGGGAGCCAGTTCTAAGTTTGAAAAGCCAACAGAAACAGGTGGGTTTTGCAATGTATCATGAGGCTGCTCTCTTCCATGTAAACACAGCACAGCACTAGGGTGCTACACTGCAATATTTGCCCAAGGTATTAATGCATAAAGATGCTAAATACAAAGTGAATTGAGAAACAGATATAAACTTTAAAGGAAACAACCAAGCAACAAATACATACTCCTTGGCCCCTCACCCGGGGGTTCCTTATCCAGATCATGCATATGAAGGCTTTGAACTTGGTCTGTGTTGAAAGCTGTTCTGTGATTTCTTCCCTCCAGCTCTAAGCAAGAAGAGGTAGAGAGTGTCAGCCCAAGGCTTAGGATAAGGATCTTTAGTACGTTCAGCCTGACTCCACCCTCTAGCCCTGGAATTCAAGGGTGAACTAGAACTGTGCTAGTTAGCAACTCAGGAGCAGGACAGCAGAGAGTGGGTGGACTTGTGATGCCTTAGTTGGGAATATGACTGTTTCTTATGGAGCAGATGTGGTCTGCACAGCTGAGAGGGCCAGTGGAGCCCGTGAGGCCCCAGAACAGCAATGAAATTCCCAACAAGAAACCTGTGTGCAGTAGACACATGGGAAACCAGAGCTGAGAAGAAGTAATCGCATTGTTGAAGAAGTAAAATGCATGACCTTCCACATGGCCCTCCACATGGGTATCACCACTAACTTTCCTCAGAGACTTGCAAAAGGATTCAGAGATGTGTCAGTTCTCAAAGTTGCTGTGTCCAAGAGCTCAAAGCCAACTCATGGTCTTACTGACCAAGGAAGAACGTTCTGTTTTCCTCCTCATGCTCTTGCTCAGCAGGATTGGCCGTGCCTGCTGGGGCTGATGTCGGAGGTGGCAGAGAGATAAGAATGTGACATAGGATGCGCCTGATGAGAGGAAGTGAGGCAAGCAGATCTCAGCATTTAATGACCATTGGTGACACCTTCATTTCTTATTTGAGTCGTATAAAGTGATTGGAAGAACTTTATCGTGTGGGAATGGCCAGCACTGTCACGGGGCCTGTTGGCTTTTTTAATCCAATGGTGGAGGAGAAGGGCTGCCTCATAACTTGGTTTAAAAGGACAGTGGAAGATTTTTTATTTGGTTGGTTTTTGGATTTTTTTAGTGCTGGGGATAAAATCCAGGGTTTCACACATGCTAGGGAACTGCTCTACCACCAAGTTACATCTCAGGCAAAAGTTTTAAATTTTGGTTCCCAGTTACACTTAAAAATGTTGTATATATATATGTAAAAACTATAAATATAACTAAATCTGTAAATAATTAAAAACAGCAAAATTATAATTTATATTGTACATTATTTATTATACAAGCCTGTAAGCACCAGTGATTTGACTGAAGAAATAGAAATGCCTAAACTTTTGAAGTTCCCTGTGGTCCTTCTAAATCCTACCTTTCATCTAACCCCTCAGTTAGTAAATATCCTGATAACTGGTATATTTTCATTCCCTCCTCCACATTTTAAACAATTCTATCTTACTAATATTCTATGGAGTGTTTTGTCTGTTTGCTTTGAACC